>JAODVM010015232.1:0-20142 GCA_025400095.1 Phenganax marumi
CAATTAACCACTTATCCTACTAGTCTACTACAGACTCCTATGCTCTGTAGTGCATTACAAGACAAAACGCCGGAGGCCGGAGCTGAAAAACCGGAGTTTGCACAGCCCTACTCCAGGTAATATATAGCTTAGTGACTTCACTCTTTTCTCACAAAGACTGGGTTTCAGTCCCATTGAGGTAGTTTCCCACGAACTGAGCATCAAACCCGGGACCTTAGAGATGAAACGTATCCAATCGTCTTTCAAATGGACTTCAGTTCACAAAGGTTTCTGGTAAAATCCACATGTATGCTGTGATAGCTTTAATCACGCTACATTATAGACTTATACAGTACACTAGAGCAAATACTGCATATTTATAAAAACAGCATTCCACCATAACAAAAAAGATGGCGGCTTGTCGATTTTATGAAAGTCCGTTGGGGTTCAAAATCATTCAAAGTGACAGTGGAAGAATTTTGCCCGAACAGCGTTAAACTAAAGATGATTAGTTTTCTGCTTGACAACGTTGCTGATGCAGCTTCTGGTATCATCTAAACATTAGTATCCTCAAAGAGATCACGGTACCTAGAATCGACATGCCACCACTTTTTTTATTTTTGTCTATTCACGTCAATAATGTTGCGGCGCTTCGATCATTATTCCTATACAGTACACAATTGCATCATTAATTTGAAAACAGATTAACTGGATATTCGGTGTCACGAGTACTGTATACTTGTCTTGGATTTTCACAAATCTGAGGTGGTTAAACTGTTGTTGGACATTGAATTTTAAGAATACTAGTCATCTACAGGGCGACCGTGGTTACCCCTTCTTTGCAGTAACGTAGCGCTAATAAACATACTTATCCGAGAAATTCATTTCATAATTGTCTTCACCGGGAAGAGATGACATACTAGGCGTTTCTTCCAAGCCATTTTTATCAATTAGTACATCAGAGGCTTCAAGAACATCATCGATTTTAACACTAAATTCGCGAGCCCGTCCATCAGCTATTGCAGCAATATCATTGAAGGTAGCATTATACAAATCCAAATTTCCGTCCAAATTTTGACCGGTATTAGTATGTAACACTTCCTTGAGAGTATCAAACGTTACTTCCTCCGCTATAGTGAAATGCATTCCTTCGGCGGAGGAAAGCGAGCCCGTGTCTGAGCGCAGTGAATGAGACTTCTCATCTTGTTGACCACTAAGTAATTCCGACACAGGTTCTGGGACGTATGGAGAAGACAACATCTTCGTTTCAAATCCTCCGTCTTCTAGAGCCTTACTCACATCTTCAAAAGTTATCAATACACCATTTGGTAATTCAGTTTGGGAGAAATCGATTTGTTCTTTGTTAAATACGACCGTCGGCAGAAGGTACTTGTACTTCTGTCTTAAGTTCATACAAGTAGCAGTATGTCTCCTAAGCTTACTAACGCCCATTAAATCGGCAATGAAATTTAAGCAAGCACAGACTATAGCATGTATGGCTGCTTTGGCGCCAGTCAAAGTACTCTCGCCATTGATCAGTTGCAAACTCAAGACAAATCGAATCAATTCTATCAAAAAGCCAGTGTCATTAATTTCAATAGCAAGCAAAACAAGTGTTTTGTAAATGACAAAGATGTTCTCTGGCTTGTTGAAACGATTTGATGCACTTTGATAAATATGCCAAAAGAACTCGTCCTTCTTCTTTTGAAAAAATACAATGTCTGCCTTGGTGGATTTCTTAATGACAATACCATTCTGCTCCACAGTGTTCATCAATCCATCAATTGTAAGTCTCGGTAAATTGTTCTGCCTATCCAGAAGGGTTTGAAGGATCTCATGGGCAAGTTTACTAATGTGAACATTTCTTGAGACCGAAACTTTTAAAAGAGAATCAAGCAATGTGTCTGGAAATGTCGTTGACAGTTTCTCCGAGTTATAGACAACGGCAATTTTTAAAAGGCAAAGCAAGTACAATTCTTGCAGCGCTTCATTTTGGCCATTTTCATATTCATTACCCTCAGACAGTCGGCTCTTTTGATAAGAATGCTGGCGAACAAGGCTTCTTGGATTTAATGGTAGCTTTCCCATGATGAACATCATAATTTCCGATTTCTGATAATCAGGTAACACCTGAGCAAAACTGCCCACCGTTTTAATAATAGCTTGCTCAAATGCTTCTTGGGATTTACTGCTCTCACTACGAGCATCAACAGATAGTCGTAGGTGATGCAGAAGGGTATTAAAGATTTCTAGGACGGATGCCCCCATTGACTCAGCACTAGCTATGCCCACACATGTTGCAATCACTTCAACAACATTTGTTTTCATTTCCAACGAGCTGTCTCCATGCTTGTTTAGATGGTTTAAAAGCATTTGGATTACTAGATACGAATATTGATTTGGAACTGAATATAAGATTATCTTAAAGCAATGAACAGCAAATTCACTTGGGATCCATAAGTTTGCTGAATCTAAATGCAGAAGCACTGGTTCAATTCCAGCACGAACATTGCCAAAGCTAGCTTGGCTAACAATCTCACGTAAAATTGCCTCAGCAAAACTGCACGGCTCATCTTCTGTGTTCAATGACTCTTCATGTGGGGATTCTATGGGCCACTCGCCATGCTCTAACACATGCAACAGGGATGGCATTATCTTACCCATGAATGCTTTGTCCCAAATATTAACTTGTAAATCGTCGGAGACTGTTTTACGAAAGATACCCTGAAGTCCACTCAAGCCCGCCATCTTTATTTTCTTATTCTCCTCTGAGCTGGCACCATCACGATAACACATCTCACTAAACTTTGACACAAAGAAATCATACTGTCGATGATAGGAAGGTGTGTCTTCTTCAATATTGGCAAAAATAACAAATGACTCAGTGCCTCTGATTTGCAAAACTATCTCAGAACTCTCGAGCAATGCCTGGACCATTTTTAGAAAACTGTCTACAAACAGGTTTATATCTGGTGCATGGCATGCAGACAACAGTTGTTCCATAGCTTCCATTGTAATTAGAACGAAGTCATAGCGTTTCCGGTAAATATGATTTTCTAATTTTCTTGCCAAATACGCCCCAATTCGATCCAATTTTTCCGGGGAGGACAGCGCATAAAAGGTCAATTTATCCATATTAGATTTCACTAACCCATCTCTTGCATCTCTGGGAAATATCTGATCGACCTTACGTTTGTATTTGGGGCGCATTGTCCCGAAACACGAACACAATTGAGACGTGGCCATGATGTGCAATAAACCTCTATTATTCAATAGTCTTATCAGTTTCCTTTAATTAAACTTGTTCAAATTATATTTTCTCGCATTTTTGATGTACTGTCGGATACTCGTCGTATCTGGAACAGTTTTTTCCGTACTCAAAGCAATATAATTTCACAATTTAATAATTTCCGAGTGATTTTATCCAGGCTCTTTCAACTTTGTTTGAATGTTGACACTTGAACAATGTCTCCACTTTTCAGTTTTCATCTAATTTTCAGCTCAAAAGCTCGAGCAGGAAAACTGATGAAATAAATCATTTTGAACAAATTAGTAGCCCCTTTCTCGTAAAGAATTAATATAAAATGCCACATGAATTTCTAAACCTTAGAGTTTATTGTTTGTTTCGCGAAGTATCAGCCAAAATCAATCATGATATCAAGTTCTGTTCTGTCAAATTTCTATTGCGCAAAATTTCCCTTAAATTTCCTATTCCAAAGTGTTCTGGGATATCCGGTATTCGTCGGTCAGTTTGTTTACTCTTGGTTTCAAATTCAAATATTATATCAATTTTACGTATATGGTTTTAAAGCAAGCCTTGCATAGCAAAAAGCAGTAAAGACTTCGATTATTTTATTTAAGTCCGTCTTAATACATTGAGCCTTCCTGATGTTTGTTCTTGTCAAAGAACTGAATTGACCGCCGTACGAATATGCAGGATTGTAAGTATAGATTCTGACATGGTCACATGGGGCATTGCTCATGCAGTTCATGGCAGTACGAAGTTATAAGGAGGTAGCAAAAATATCACTTGGTTGTCATGATTTTTATGCTTGATTTCTAATTATTGCAATACATTTTGTGGTAATAGTAATGTCAGCAAAAACTTCGCGAGCAGAGAGGAAGTTAAAGTCGTTGCTGCAAGACGAAAACATAGTCGATCCCAGGTGAGTTTTTTGACTTGGTTATTCTTAGGTGCAAGTTACACAATGTGAGATAAAACCTTATTTCAGATTATCATGCTTAATCTGGTAAAATTCTTGTACCAGTTTCATCTTGGAGATATAACAGCAAAATTGCTTCTTAGCCTTAACGTACGTACGTATGCTACTGCATGTTCTTGCCAATGTTTAATTTTGTGAGAATTTTTGTGCAAGAAGTTTGTAACCATGGAACATAGAGGTATGACCAGTTGATACATTGCAAGCAGAATGTACCAGGTTCCATTTTTTAAAGCTTTTTGAATTGTTACAATCTTGTGCAACGAGAAAGGCTATCGAAAACAAAAGTTTTATAATCATATTAATCTGGCATTGTATAGATGGGTAAACTTTGTTTATCATAATTGATATTTTGCCTGCCAAGAATATGCGTGAGCACCTAATTTTGTATAGTCCAGTTATGCAAGCATATGTAATGAAACAACTCATGTATGTTAAAGCTTTCAAAAAATCATGTCTGCGCATTTCTTGGCAGGCAAAGTATCAAAATATGTAAACAAGATTTACCCATCTATAACTGGGGTGTCAATTTCTTATGGGTGTTGGGTAATGAAATAAGTTACATGGGAACTCTAGTCACTTGTGGTATTCTCTAGCTACTGATTGGCTAAATGCTGCTTAAATTGTGATTTGCGCTTTCTTGAAACCATGTTGCAGCTGAGTATTGTACATGCTGGTTCATACAGGCAATTTTCCCGGCGATTTTTCTAAGCTTTGGATATGTGGTTGAGTAGGTTCACTGAGGAGTGCATTGGCAAAAAAATTAGGTCAAGTAGAGTTGCCACTTATCCACTCAATCACGATATTCAACACAAGAAAATTTACAGGAGAAATCTCTTATATTACTATCCATGATACGTATGTTGGTTTTAACCATTCTGGCTGTAGAGAGAGAGAGTAAAACAACAAGTATTAGGAGGCACTACACTACACTGTGCCACTCCATACATTGAAATAAAGAAAGAAATTAGCAGATACCGTAATTAGCCCACTGAGTGGCCTGCTTCTCACCCTGATGAGAAGAATTGTTGTGCCAATGTATTTGTCGGTCAATGTACCAATTAACAGTGTGAGACAAATGAAAGCGCTTGGAGTCTATATTAATGAATTTCTATAATGGTGTAAACGTGCTGATGAAATTGCTAGAAGGTTTCATCTGGAGATGAAGTGATCAGAAAACTTAATAGCCGTGGAATAGCCTCGCAGACAAACTAAGAAATAAACAATTTCTTAGTCAGTTTAACTCAAGCATAGTATTGCTACGTCTGGCCATTAGATAAAGTCATAACATGTTGTATAATGTCATGAAACTAGTTGTAACCCTAATTCTAATGATAATTGTAGCTGTAATTGTATTAACTGTAATAGTAAATTTTATTGTAATTGTATGTAATTCTAACTGTCAGTAATAATTTGTGTTATAACTTATCATAAAATTTATGTGAAGTTCTTTTAATCTACACCCATCTTGGAAATGAGCTCTTGCTATAGGGGTTAGCAAAGTCAAATAGGCTTTTTACTTGCCACTTCTTACTTGCTCAATAGGTTGATATGAAACTGACTTCATTTTCAGATCTATTACTCCACCATGCAGAACTGTAGTTGGGAAGGTGGGTAATAATTTCTGAAATGATATTTATCCTACAGAATGTAACAATCTGGAGCCGGTTGTATAAAAACATAGTGAAAGTTGACAATATTTAAGTACAAAAACCAACCAAATAGAATCGCCTGTTTAACATTTAACTACTTTCTTTCAGTAAAAAATTGCAGTTAAAACGCAGTGAACCGTTTTATACAACCAGCCCCTGCAATTTAAAAAGGAATCATGTGACTGGATTGAATTAAATTGAATAAAACTTTAGAGTTTTGAAATGTGATTATTATATATTAGATGTTTGCAACAACAATCAGTATGCAGCGAATACGTTTTTCTCAAATGCGAGTGGGGAAATGTATTGGTCATTACCCGTGGAGTCCGGACCTAAGTAGCTACAGACCAAGTCAGTAGAGAGTTGATCTGGAAACTCGGCCAATATGAAAGCTCCTGTAATGAGCTATGATTTCATGTCGAAACGTCTTCACCGTACACAAATCTTTTGCATTTGTGTTTTTTAATAATTCAGCTCTACAGGTGATTGATTTCACCTTGCGCTACAGTTGGATAATTGCTTCATTATACCAAAAAACATTGTCTTAAACGTGCGCACCTGTGCACAAACATGGACAATAAGATACGTAGTTAGAACAAAGGTTTTGGTGAAGTTTCCAGACCAAATCTCCGATGACTATAATGTACAGACGTGCAGCACTAAACAATGCCTTGTGGTTTTGTATCTTTTAGCCAGTTTTAAATGGACTTGTCGTTTTACCACCAGGTTGGTTGTTGTAATACGGTAGCTACGATGTATCTCACTGTACATGTAGTGATCAAGCCGAGCGGAGTAAATCAAGTGTAATATGGGGTGGTGACATAGAAATAAATTAGACATAGAATGCGTGCTGATGACGAATCATGTCTCTACTTTTTCACCGTGCATGCCCTTTTGAATGCGCCATTTTGAATTTGGCCAGGAGCGGGAATTTTAAGTGTTTTATTGCAAGTATGTAACTAAAAAAAACTTTCATTTAAAAAAAAAGAATGCAAAACACTTTTTCGGCATTGGGTTGTACTGGCAGGTCCAAAAACCGGGCAAAAGCTGAAACAGAAAGTCGAGAAAATTGTCAGTCATTTTACATTATAAATGTTTACAAAAATTTAATCTTTTTTCGTCGCTTGTTGTATATTGTTGTATTATTGTTGTATATTGCTTAAAACTAAACAGTAGAGACAATCGACAAGCAGTGATCTGATCGTTTCTATACTTGTTCATTTAACTAACAAATCCTTTGTTAAAGCTTTAAATCTTCCTTGCTAATCACCCAAATACACGTAACTTTCGTCAACCAATTTACAATTTACAAAGCACAAACCAAACATTTTTCAAACAAAATACTAATAAACAAAACTGGAAATCCTCGCTCCACCCGGAAACCGCGCAAATATCATCATCGCATGAGTCTGGACCGAGTAAAAATGCCCTTTTGAATGCACCATTTGGTTGAGACAAAGTTTTGATAGAAGCCAGATAGGCAGCACGCATTCGATGTCTACGTATTTCTATGGGTGGTGAAGATGAAGTTTCAACAAAAACAAAAACGGAAAAGACGAACGTTTTCCCGAATCTCACCTCATTGATGACCATGTTCTCTAGTCTTTTTCTTCCTTTTCACCAACAAGAAACTCTTCGAATGGCTTAAATTCACTGGTTTATTTGTTTCAAAAACTGAAGTCACTTTTCCCTGATCCCTTCTTAAGAGTCATTCGCTATTTTAATTCGGCGGGAAATGATCACGTCATCAATAGTTTCACTAGTGAGAATCGTTGGTGAAAGTACGGGAAATCAGTCACGGCGTATTTCTCAGTAGCGAAATTCTGATTTGACTTCCATTACCAATGCGGCTACCATTAATTAACTACGACTAACGAATGAAATTATCTACTTGATTAGCCAATCAAACATGAGCTTAGTCAGCGAGAGGTAGTGGTAGGAAAATCCAGTTTGAACCTCGCTAGTATCTTACTGTGTACTAATTATAAAAACCGTTTTCGAAGTAAAATTTTCATTTATAAGTATGGCATGACAAAATGGATTTAGTGATTAAATAGCCCCAACGGTGAGGGGCTGTTTTATTACTAAATTCCATTTTGTCATGCTATTTCCTTGAAATGTCATGATCGCCGAAGGTACCCTAGCGTATAGTTTGTTTTAGGTTTGGTTGAATATGCAATGGCACCACTTCGTGCTTGGCCACGCACAGAGAATTTTTGAATGAGCTGTTTATAAATCGCCCGCTTTTCCCGTTGCACCGCAAATGTAGGATTTTACACGCCTGCTATTATTCTCATATTTTATATTAAACGCCAATTTTGCGCACTTGGTTACTTCCAATCTCGTTCCGACAGTATTCGTCCTTGTGGACCAGAGCCTGGAAACGACGTAAGCACGTTTCTCATTTCTAAATTCTGCTTCCTGGCACACAGCAGTAATAACGGGATAGTGTTTAAGGCTTGCTGCAATCAATGGCGATTTTTGAAAAAGTCTTCAAGCAACACGTTTGCTGTAGCAAATGTTTATCCGATAAATTTTGTCATAAATATCTCTGTTCCTCCTGGAAAGCAAAATATGCGTGTGAAGTCATTTCAAGCAGTTGGAACTGTAGTATATCACTTTTCGTCTATCAAATAGATACTGCTAATGCGCATTTCAACAAAGAGTTGTCATCGGCTGCTCGAACTACTAAAAGATATGGCAGTGCTGACAGGATTCAGAGAAAACTTCGTTCTGTGCCGAGAAGAAATAGTGCGGGTGGAAGACTTGTTGATGGTAATTCTTTTGGTAGAATTAGCTAAGTTCTAGATTACACGATTACACATCTAAGTTCTAGATTATGACCCCCAAGCGCCCTGGATCATAACCAGTTTTAGAAATGTTGTCTGCGTTCATGCCGTCGCGAACTTCCAAAGCAAGTATGAACGAACGTGACTCTGAACGGTCATTACACACTTTTTTCTACTTTTGCAGGAAGTATGTAGTTTAGGGCCAAGAATACGACAATAACGTTTTAAGCTGATCCCAAGTATAGTTGAAATGGCTGCTTAGAATGGCGTTTTTGACGATCTAGTATCTCAAACTTTTCATGTTTCCGCTCGGTGCCGCCAACCATCTTTTGACTCCTGTGTTAAGAGTCTTGCTATATATATAATCTCGTTCGTGTTCCTGAAAAAACTGTTCTTGTTTTAATGATTATATTCTTACTTGTTCTGATAACTGTATTTGCTTTGCAGAAAGAAACCTTGATCACTCACGTATTTTGGAAAAAAGCGAAAAACCCGTAGAAGTTCAAAAGGAACTGAGAACTGCCCAGTCTTTTATAAGGAAAGAAGATGTGGGGTCTGCCAGCTTTGTTGAAACGATTTCGAATGGCATTTCGGAAGGAGTTGATGACGTCGGCAATTCATTACACAAGTTGCATGTTGATGAAGATCTCCCAATAGAACTGCAAGCGGAGGTATTTATTCCGATTACTAATTTTCTTTCAAACGTTCTGTGTGTTGTTTCTATAACAAGTCAGTTGTTTCTGGCAATGTAAATGTAACGTTTCATTGATTCATTCTTAATCATTAGTTCAAAAATTATCGTGCTTATTTTACGTTCAGCGCTTTTAAAGTACTATTTATACCTTGCTTTTACTTTTTTTAAAGTCATGTAAAGTTTTTGGGTCATATTTTTTGTGAAAGACAACTTAAACACAGTCTGTTAATTTGTAAACCATGCGCATGGCTGCGAAACAAATGCACACATTTGTTAATTGCAGTGGAAAGGCCTTAGTTCATTTAAGCCAATCACCACAACGCTACATTTGGCAGACGTGAAGGTTGCTTCCAGTTACGCGTTTTTGACACTGACTGAAACGAAATTTTCTAGTTTTCTTTAAAATATACGAACAAAAGACACGTAATTATGTAAAATTAAAAACTGTAACAATTCTTGTTGCGGTTGTTTATATAAGATAAGTTTTTTACAATTTAACCTTTTACGTGCGTGCAATGGTGTGTGCGTTCAGAGCTGCGCGACTGAAAAGCAACCTAACATTGGAAACGACGCAGGGCATGTTTCAGTTCATTGCAAATAGCAGTGTGCACACGCATGTACAACGAGTAGAGTGAAAATCAACGCTTCTTTGTGCGTAACTGTGCGTGCATCAGTATAAAGAAATATGATCTGTTCTTTTGAAGCTTTCGCAACTCGGTTGAAGTAATTGCCATTATTTATATAAATAACAAGCGAATCTTTGAAAGCAAATATGTGCCAGTAGCCACACTTGCCTTATCTACAGTATATGTCCCAAAAATGACCGTCCGATGAAAAATGAAATCAAATCGTGTTCAGTAGAGTTTCCCTCGCAAGAGTTGTTTCAAGTCAATTGCTAGAGCTACTGTATGAAATAATTTTTAAAATTTCGTTCAGTTTTCAATTTCAAACCATTTTAATAGAAGCTATCGATATAGATATAGTCACTGTATATTAATGAAAATGAAATTGGTTATGCGAACTGAAAATAGTTTCTTTTCAAGTTTCTGAGTTGTGTGATGGAAAAGAGCTACGAGAAAGCTTTACGTCTTTGTGAAGACAGTGAGTAGTACTCTACTTGTTTAGTTTGGTTCAGTGCGTAAGTTCCTGATAGTTATCTTTCTATTGCATTGTCATCTTTTGTTTCTTTTGCACTATAAACAGAAAATGTTGTTGTCTTTATGCCCTAATGTTTCGAATGGAGTTGAGTTCAACTGTATTGGGTTAAAGTACTGCCTAGTTTGAAACCACTTTTCATTGTAGTCTTGTACATTGTGCTTTTCACTGCCGCTTAAACTTCAGTGGTTTACAGTATTTACAAATGTGCTTACATACCAAATCTGTATTGTGAATGTCCAACATGGCACAGTACAGTACTTCGAGATGCATATATTAGATTGCGTTAGTTTATATTAATGTGATATAAGATCTTATATGTCTATACGAGTTAAGCTTATGACGTTATTCTTTTAGGAAGGAACCAATAGGAAAATAGCAATGTTAATATTAGTTAATAAGTAAGAATGTGCCTGACATATAGCGTATGTTAGAGAAACAAGAGAGTTCAACACTGGTCGTTGAACGTGTAGCATCGAAGCATACGAAGTCAGATATTTGTATAAGAAAACGTTTTAGTAGAGATAAATAAAGTTTTGGAGCGCAAAGCGTTGCGAGTCATTATCGGCGATCCGATAGGTGCGAGGCAACACATACACATGGAAGAAGTAATGGTTTGGTTTTGTTGTTTTTTTTCAGTGTTATCTATTAACCCGGAGAATGTGATGTGTGTCGAATTTCAGAATACCATCAGAGAAAAATTACTGCAAGGTACGCGCCCACTCCAAACTTGTCGCACACCAAACCCAGTTTCAATGAATTTCCCGCAGGTCCAAAGAAATGAATTTAAAAAAATACACTACTTCGCGCGTACCAGATGTCATTTCAAATGCTCAAACTCGGACTGGAGTAGATTTCAAGTCCTCGCAGTAAGACTACGTTCACACGAGACCGTACGGATTGGGAATCGACAAGAAGTTGCCTCGGTACCCCCTGTTTGCACGAAACCGCGTTAATTATGACACGAAAGGTGTTCACACGGAGCCGGCTAAATTGTAGTCCCGAAAGTAGACACAAACGCATCCATACATAAAAATAGGACCAACGGTTGCGGACTATGACGCAAATACGGTAAAAACCACTCAAGCAAGCAATACGCACTCGCTCACGATATCTGGCCACCGCTATGCGGTAGCCGCAGAAATTGTCAACTGGATTCCAGTCTAGACTATTTATTTCTGTTATTATAGTAAAAATAGTTCGTGTTAGTTTATAACATTCTCACCCTAATCCTCCACAGTACTAATGGGTTCTGAAAAAGTCTTAAACATAAACCGGCTCGACCGTCCACACGAAACGTGAAATTTGGAACCGTTTTGGCATAAGCGAGACCTAACTTTTTGGGTCGCGAATTCGTACGGTTAGCGGTGCTCGAAATGATCCGGTTTCAGAAGTCCCGTGTGAACACAAGCCATAATCACGTAAATAGTCGTCCAGTCCCAAATTTGTCCGGTCTCATGTGAACGAGGCCTAATTTGAATTTCTCGGCTTCACGTCGGATTTGAACATACTGCTGGGTGCTTCGGTGCTTGGGGGCTTTGTGTGACTTCTGTAGCGCAGTCACTAGGACAAACGCCTTTCACCAATGAGGATGTGGGTTCGATTCTCAACACGGACTTGACTTTCTCATGTAAAAGGAATTCGTCTACTACTCTGTAGGAATTGGTAGGTTTTCTCGGGTACTCCGGTTTCTTTCTACAATGAAATTTAACAATGTGGGCTAGAATACGAAAATAATACCGGTAGTAGCTTGTTGTACAGTTAACAGGATGGTGTACATATACTGTATTCGTTGGAAAAACATTGTAAATAGTAACGCAATTGTAACATTGTAAACGCATTTTTTCCCTGTAAATAGTTGTATAGTTATATTTTCTTTGTAATTATGCTTATCTTTGTAAATATGTTAGTTTTGGATTTTTTTTAACGACGCCCCTTGTGGAAACCAGCAACCTTGTTGACATGGGCTAGCGTCATTAAATAAAGTTTTACATGCATACATACATACATACATACACATGTAAACCGTCTATCTACCTGGAAGTGAAGTCTGGCCCAGTTCTCATTTTTGTAAACTCTGCAAACGTGTACTTTTGAGTGACAACGCATTATTCTGCACCTAGAAGCGCACGTTCACCTCCGCAGAAACGTTGTGTTGCAACGCCTACAACAACTGCCACAACCACTTCCATTAAACGCCCAACTTGAATCGGCTGTATTTAAAACATTGTTTGGCGACGTGCGTTCCATAACTTTCCTGTCTCATAATTTAGAGGAGTCTTCTCAAGAAGACAGCGAAGCTGATGAAAGTGGTAGTGAAACAGATGATGATGAGAGTGAAAAAAGTGAGAAGACTGACAGTGGTGATGATGCTCAAGGTATGCACACTTGCATAGGTGTAAAGACTTGGTTTTGGAGCATGATTAACGTTATATCTGTCTAAATATTTTTTTCAGTGTGTTCTTCGCCATGTTTTCTAAACATAGTGTTTTTCTCTGCGGTGAAATGTATCTTTCAACTTTGCTGCGCCTTTCATTTTCAAAACTTTGAAGTAGTTTTATTTCGGTCCAGACATTTTACGTATTCATAATAATCGACTTTTGAGAGTCCTTTGAAGAAGAAATGCAATATAGCGTTTCAAGCAAAAACTTCGTCTTAACTAATTTACTAACTGCCAGGTTACGCTAACTGACATGCATTTATTAATTTGTGCGGCGAAGAAATCGTTTATAGTTGACCGTATAGTGAAAAAAGATGGCGGCATGTCGTTTTCACCATGAATGGTCTTTGTGCAAATATTTCTATTATGTAATAAAAACACCAGAAGACCTCCCATTGAAGTTGGCGACGTTGTCAAAAAAACTCCAAACTATTCGTCTGTACTTTGATGCTGTTCGGGCGAAATCGTGAACCGTTGCACTGAAGGCTTTAACACCGCAGAGGATTCTGGCCAAATTGACAAGCAGCCTACTTTTTAGTGTGCTGGATTCCTATTTTCAGAAATTTTTTAGCATACCTATAAAATGTGAACGTTTGTTGATCACGAAGATCATGCAAAGAACAATCCTGTAAACCTTCTTTTAAAAACCCAATTATCATAGATAAGTATACAATCCTTGACTCTGAGATATGGACACTTGAAATTTTTCACATCAAGGTGACGATGATGAGAGCAGCGAAGATGAAGGAGGAAGTAGTGAGAGTAGCTCTGATTCAGACATTGAACTGCCTTCTGGTCCCTTAAATCTTCTGATGGGTGGACTGCCTTTACGTCCTTGTTCAACCCAACCATGAATGTTACGCTTGTTTCTGATAATATTTTAAGATGAAGTATACCGGAGTGAAGGCGATGCATTTTGTGGATGGGTGTGCGCTACGGATAATTGAAGCTGTGAAGGTCACTCTTTTTTCAGAACTATCCTAAAGTAGGTTTAAGTTTTCAAGTGTAAATTTTAAAAATTAGTGATACTGTTTATATTAACTAGGAATTCATTTAAAAAAAACAACAGGAAAAGGTTGTTTGGCACTCCCATAACCTGCAACTTTTAGATGACTACTTTTAGCTAGCTCTTATATAGGGTGTTAAAAAAAAACTTTTTCCAACTATGGCACGCTATTGTGCAAGAATTGCTCGGTAAATAAGTGCCATTTTTGGTATTTAGAGAGATCGGACTTTTAGCTTTTCAATGACGTGTTTTTCATAACTTAGGAGCAAAAATGAGCGAATGCGAGCGCGATGAAAAATCTTGGTCAAACGGGCATTCTTATACCTCTGCGAATGGAGTTTAAAATCATTGAAAATCAACCGTCTTGTAGGAACTTAGGTTAGTCGCTAATTAACTATCCATTTGCAGCTTTCCTGCACATGTTGCGCAAAGATAAAGCAAAGAACTTAAATCTTTTTGCGAAACTGGAAATTTGCAGTGAAAGAGGATGATATCAACTGTGCATACGAAAGAGACGTCGAAGGTGTGGGAGCATAATGATTTTGCTTTTGTTTTAAAAATGTGTTTTAATTTTCTTTTTGTTTAACTTTTGTTTTACTTTTGTTTTTAATTTCCATTTGCGTTTGATTGAATTTTTAGAATGTTATTACAAAAAAATTGGTTAGCAACTATTTTCTTATAAAAAATACGAAAAACAGTATTGGCAGTTCATGGCACTATACTGCACCAAACAGGTTTGCTTGCAAAACCTTGATAAGAAATTCAATCCCGGAGTAAAATTGCAAATTGTTCGACTGGCGGGCGTTAGAAGTGCAATTAGTTTTGTGCTTCCAAAAATCGTATGAGTTGCTCGTGTGTAGATCTGCCCAGCATGTAAAAGTTACACGGATACGCACACAGCAATCTGTTGTGATAATTTCGTCTTAAAGCCAAAAATGGTTGTGGTTTTAACCATTATTTTAGTGGGTCTATTGCACGCGATCTATTCGCATATAGCACACCTCGTTTTGGTCAAGACCATCTTTATTTATATAAATAAAAAACAGGCAATCGTTTTGACATCTTTGTTGGGCTAGCGGACGCAACTTTTTCGTAGGTCCTATCAGACTATATCTTGGGGACTTTTGCTATGTTTTCATTCCGGACCAGTTCGTTCCTCTTTTTTTAACCTGATGAACAAAGGTTCACTATATATTGACGTTTAACTTGCTATGGACATCTGATCCACACAGATTAACGTATAGGGCAGGAATCCCGACGCACTAACATGAACTTTACGACATAGTTTTTTCTGCCCTAGCTTTCTATTTTTCATAGAAAATTAATATATTTTATTGAAAAACGAGAATGATTATAGAAGCTTTCAAAATTTGTTTCATCTGTAAGCATTCCTAAGTGTCATTTTCCTTTTTGAGCAGAAAATGAGGCATGCTTTAGCTAGTGGGCAACAATTGTAAAAGACAGAACTTTTTATTATTGTTACATAAGTACGTGGTTTGGTAGTTTTTCCATTTCTGGTACCATCACGCCAAAAATAGCATATCAAACACATTCAAAAATAGCTTTTATCAAAAGACGTGGAAAAACGGTAGTGGGTTCAACTGTCTTGGACGGGCTATCGTACGTAACTTATTCATAGGTGCCATCCCACTACTGTTTAATGCGAGAACTTTGGTCTGCTATGTTTCCATCCTCGACGGCTTCATTCTTCTTTATCCAACCTGGTGAACCAAGGCTCCCCGAGATTCACCATATTGGCATCTAACTCAGTGTGGACACCTAATCGACATAAGTTGACTTACGATAGGAATCCCGACCTCAAGTCATTCGCCACTGCCTGCTCCGAGTCAGCTCGGTTACAGGCGCATGCCACCACGCCCAGCGAGTATAATCTTGCAGAAACTGTTTTTTAAAGGTTTTAAAACAAAACTAACACACTATCAAGGACTTTTATTGTTTTCTTTGTTTTCTTTTTTTAAGCTTTTTATTTATTTATTTGATGAAATTTAAAGTAGTCCATTCGTGTGAAAAACCGGAAACTCTCAAAACTGTTGTATCGTTTAGACTTTCAAAACTCATTTTGTTCTTAGGTGAAGTTAAAATGGGCTAACGCAATAATGGACCTTTAACCTATTAGACTAAATTAAAAAGAAAATTAAATTAAGAATTTATACCCTTTTTTTGGACGGAGTATTAATTTCCCACACGTTTTAAAAATATATACAAAATTTGCCAACTTTGCACGACTATATTTTCCCTATTTACAACATTTCGCAACCAAACTTGGCAGTTTTACTAAATTCAGGATACTCTTTCAGGTTGTGGTAAAAGATTTTCCTAATTAAGATTTTTTTAAAATTTAGTCTAAGGTCCATTGGAAATTGGACTAAAAATTTTCCACCACCATTACATAAAATTGTGTTTTTAGTTTTGATGTTCCCACGTAGCTACTCTTGTAAAGCCCCGTTTACACGACAATAATTTTAGGCACGGCACACTTAAATTTTGGCCCGCGGGTCAATAAATTTGGCACGGCACGCTTGATTTTTGTTGTGTAAACGACAACATAACGGGTCCGCGTGCCATAAAGTTTTGACGGGCCGAGACCAGCTCCAGAGGTAGTCTCGGCCCGCCTAAAAGAAGGCACGCGGACCCAAAATTAATTACGCATGCTCATTCATTACGCGTGGACGATACAAATAGGCTAATATTGCTTGAATTAAGGTAACTCGGCGTTTATTAACCTTATGGAAAAAGTTTCTAGATGGAGAGCTGAGGCCGGTTGTGCAAAGCCCGCTTAGCTCAAACGGTGGATAAGCTCAGAAAAAGAAGTATGTTTGTATACTCCTTGTACAGCCAAACTAAACGTATTTAGCTAAAATGAAACAGTTATGTAACCGTTCAACACATGAGACTAGATTAAATATATTTGCAAGATGCGTCGAAGCGTTTTTAAATCTGCCTTATCCACCATTTAAGCTAAACAGGCTTTATACAACCGGTCCCTGCTTTTGTACGTTGTTCGAACAACTTGTGTTCGTTTCGTAGCATATACATATACGAAGCAAAAACCACTTTAACCTTGTCATATTTGTTAGCCATGTTTGAAAAAACCGCGACAAACAAAGTCTCTCAGACTCATTGAACTAAAAATACTTGGAACGCTACCTGAAGCCAAAAATTGATGCCAAAAATCCGAGGTCGGCCCTACTCTTTCCACACAACGGAAAGCACGGCCAAAAAACCAAACATATAAACACTTTCGGACAACGAGTCGAACTTGGAAAAAGAACAAGTTTTACGAAGCTACTAAGCATTTTTAGCAGAAAGTAAGAAAAAAAAACACAAAGAAGGAAGTAAATGCATTTTTCCCCCTAATTTTATGAACGAACTGCCCAAGAAATACCTTTCTTTCGGCAAAAGCTTACAACTAGGAGTGAAGTCTGTTTCCCCGCGAGAGAATCGCGAAGCAGTAAACACGCGTGTCTGTGGGTCAAATTTGGCTTCAATCGATTACTAGACAGTATTATTAGAGGTAGCGTTCCATGTACTTTTAGTTCAATGCTCGGACTACATCTTGAAATATTCATGTAGGTGATAAAACAAAAAAGATTGCTTCTGGCATTGGAGCATTGCAACGTGTACAATGCTTCGAACCTGTCGCAACGTTGCAGTTAATTTAGAATTCCTTGATTCAGCCTTATTGTTGTGTAGTCTGGGACAACTGCAACAAAATGGTAGTTGAAAAACTTCAAAAAATTACAAAATCATGCTGCAAGGGTATAGTGGCATTTTCCACGTATGACACGAATGCCGGTATTCTGACTGATAGACTCTGCTATAATAAACTAACGTCTTAGTGCAACTTTCAAGAGGCTTTCATGGTTTTCAAATCATTGAATCGTGTTTCTCCTTATTATATTCATTCCATGTTTGTGAACGGTGAGTGTGAATCCATGCACTCTGAGAAGCACGGACAGCAAACTGGCTGTTCCTATTGGCCCTGTGTGGAGTATCTAAGGAAAAGTTTTAGTTACGACAGTTCGGTGCTCTGTGCTAACTAGGCTGCATCAAGCCAATATTCTAAATAATTTTCGAGCGAGTTGTACCAACTTCGTTTAAGTTTTAGAGTGGTATTATTTAAATACTAACTTAGTACTCGGCCCTAGCTCATGAAAAGCACGTGCCAAAATATTGCACTGGTAGAATTCCCATATTTGCATCTACCGATAAAAAGTAGTCGTGCCCGAGGACGATGCAAGAGGTAAATCTATCAAGTAAATTCAGTTCGTTTGTAGAGACAGGCAAGTAGTCGTGGCCGAGAGGTTAAGGCGACAGACTAGAAATCTGTTGGGTTTTCCCGCGCAGGTTCGAATCCTGCCGACTACGGTATGGCTATGCTTTCGGCCCTGCCTGGAAATTTCGTTTTTCCGAAACATCCTGAAGTTTGTAAAGTTTGAGAAAACGCCGACCTTCATAACAATTAATTGGAGTGTAGCTCAGAGGTAGAGCATTCACTTCCAGATGAAGAGTTCACCGAGTAAAACATCTGTCTCCTGCCAGATGTTGATCAGATACAAAAAAAGCTGAAAAATAGTATTACAAATTATGACAGATGCTCAAAAGAAAACAGTGGCTAGTGGCCGAGTGGTGAGATTGTTTAGCTCGAACTTTGTCTTGTTTCCCCTTCGCAAGTTCGATGCTGCCTACTTTGACGATTTTTTTTCTTGCTATAGCTTCTCCGTTTAAAATTCCATTTCCAAAACCCCCCAAACGTTATTAGTTTATGGAAAATACACGCCTTCATAAGAATTAATGGGGGTGTAGCCAGTGAGAAAGCTTTCGACTGCGCAACGAGAGGTCGTCGATGCAAAACTCTCCGCTCCACAGTGAAGCAAGTGCAACAGGCAATTCGTCTTTTACGTTTTCTGAATACAGTTATCATGATGCATTGGAAGCGTTTTATTTGCTCTGTCATTCAACGACCAAAAAGCATTGCGGTAGTTGTAATCAGAAAACGTAATATGGGGAACCGGCTATTCGCTTTTAGAAAAATGTTTAAAGGGAATTTTCTTATCTGTAGTTTAAGCAATAAGTAACCGTTGCCGAGGCGACTTAAAATCGTTTGGGTTTTCCTGTGCGAATTTGTGGTCTGCCAACTACAGGATTTGTTTTCGCAGGAACATCTTCTTAGCAGATCTATAGTTTACTAGTTTTAAGAAAATGACTGCATCTCCAGCAGGGAGTGTAGCTCAGTGGTAGAGCATTCGACTGCAGATCGAGAGGTCGTCGGTTCAAACCCGTCTGCTCCCTCATGCAAATGTATAGAAAAAGTTGCAGTAGCATGTTTCGTGTGATGGTGACTTTTTCAAAATCCCTGAAATTCGTGTACCATTGAGAAAATAACCGCCTTCAAAAGGCCCAGTCTACGCTGTCAAAGTTTCTGTGATCAAAGTTGGACCTTTTTGCAAGAAATACTCAAGTCCCGATGGATTTTTCAGAAATGTCAGGCTGAAGTAGTTAAGTGTTAAGCACAGTCCTTAAAAGCAATGTTACTCCATTGCTTTGCTTTTTCTATCAAAGCGACAGTTAGAAGCAGAAGGTAGAACAGACGTAAATATGCTTGAGAAAGGGAACACCAGCTATAAATTTTATAAGTGTCATGTTTCAACTGAAAATGGCTATATTCCTCTGTAGTGAAATATAGTTGGTGGTTGCTTGGCGTAGTTTTGGAGTTTTACAAAGACTCCTCGATGCAGAGATGAGGAACGTACGATCTGAATCCATTACAAATGGAAAGAAAAAACGCAAATCAATCTTAGAGTGACTTTTATTATTGTGGTGGTTTCCTATTTTCAGAACTTTTTAGCATTTTATATAGAAATTATGAACGTTGTTGATCAAGAAGTTTTTTCAACGAACTAGGCTGTAAATAAAATGATACTTATTCCGAAGAAAGATGTCATGATGTATTTGGAATAAGTATTTTTTTTATGCTGTAATTATCAGCTGGCAACGGTTTAGGCTGTAAATCTTCTTTGAAAACTCACTTATCTTGGATATAGCACATGCAATCGTTGACTTTGAGAAAAAGGCCTTTTAAATGTTTGCATTAATAATAATAATAATAATAATAATAATAATAATAATAACGAATTTATTGAAGCATTTCTACAGAGTAGCTCTACATCTTCAATCTAACTATAA
>JAODVM010015343.1:0-20126 GCA_025400095.1 Phenganax marumi
TTAACACTAGACAATTAGCGACAAGTAGAAGTAATGGAATATCGGTTTTCGCGAGTGAAACGGCAAAAAACACACTACCTCCGTGTGCGTCATAGATGGTGTGCGTCCATTTAAGGATTGTTGCAAGGAATTTCAACAGAAAATAAGGATTTTAGGATACGAAAAAGATTTTTCAAATTTGTGTGTGGAAACACTGTTTGTAAATGTAATATTGTGTTTGAAATGTTGTGCCATGCGTTTTACTCTCATGATTTCCTTTAAACCATGAGATAAAGACTAGTTGATATCTCGTTTTGCTAAAGAATATTTCAGGAGAATATTTCTGTGATACAGCAGTCAAAAAGGTATGAGTTGAAAACAAAAGAATGACACAGAATTCCATCTCCTTTCTTTTAAATTCACAGTATTTTACTGGTTGCTGTCGTCCCAGTTGCAGTACAGTATACTGAGTCAGCTATTATTTGTCAATAGAAAACACAAGAAAACAGTCAGACATTAAGGAAAAATTGAGAAGTGATGGCCTTTTGCTTCGATTATTCGTTTTCCAAAAATAACTGTTTCATAATCTGCACTGGAACATGTCTAGGAATATCCTGAATTTTTCGTTGTTTTTAGTGAAAGCATGAATGCAGATTCTGATGATGAAATAAGTAAACTACGAAATGCTGCTCTTTTAACCAGGGCATCCAATGTAAGACGTTGCTTCCTCATGACAAACCATTGTGTGCCTGTAAAATTGTGTGCTTTCATGTACAAACGTTTGCATACATTACAGAGCAAATCCCAGATATCCAAATGCTAGATATAGATGCTAGCTATAAATTCAACTAGTAGATACTTACTGCCATAACTCATAAATAGACAGTAGATTGTTGAAATACAGTAATAATGGCTATACTGTGAGATACACTAGTGCAAGAACTAGTTAGTTCTTTGCCCCAGAACCCTGATATTACTGTACTAGTACTGTTATTGGACTGTAAAAGTATTACTATGTTTGTCTATCATGATTTTTTTCATGACAATTTTTTATTGTATTTTGAGACTGAAAGGACAGCCAAAATGTGAACAAGAGTGATATACTATTGATATCATGTTGTTTAGATGAGAAGAAGGAAGGTGACTGTAATAAACTCCAAAAAAGCAGTAACTGGAGAACACGATGGTGATAAGCGGCGGATTTTAGTTGGTACTAGAAATGTTGTGGTTGGTGCAAGCTCTGAAATAAAATCTCAGACTACTGGGGATGACTTTGATTCTGATTCACATTGGCCTACTGCTGTTATGGATTCATATCCAACGAAGAAAGCAAGACTACAAAATGACCATCAGATACTAAGTGTGAGTGAAAACCGAGATGAAACTGAGAAGGACCAAAGAATTATTGCTGTGGAAGAAAGCAACAAAGATGTCAGATTATTTGGATCGAAAACAGATGTTCGCATTATTTTAAATGACTTTGATGAAAATGGAGCAAGCGTAGCGAACAATATCGGCGAACAAAATGAACTGCTAGATTTTCAAGAAGATGTTGAGGCTGATGAAAATTTTGTAGAGCATGATGAAAGTATTGATGTTGATGAAACAGAAATGCAAGAAGAAGCTGAAGCTGTAGTCACTGAGGAAAGTTTATCAGTGAGAAAAATTGTGAGGAAAAGTTTGGAAGAAGGAAGTGAAACGGAAAATTTGGGTGTTGAGGATGAAAATGAGGAAAATAGTGAGGAAAAAGACAGTGTTAAGGAAGTGCATGAGGAAGTTGATGAAAAAGAAGCAAAAGAGAAAGAAGACAAACAAGAGGAAAGTGAGGAGGAGGAACGCGTTAGGGAGGAAGAAAACGAAAGTGAGAAAACTCAAGTGGAAAATGACAAAGGCAGTTCTAGTGAAAAGGAACAAAAAGACAACGAGAAATTAAATGTGTATGATATTAAAGATAAATCCAACCCACAGCCTGAAAAGGAGGCGAAAAACGACAAAAGTAGCAGTAAACCAAATATAAATAACGAAAAGGAAGGAAGTCAAAAAAATGGAAAAATTACAGACATAATTTCTACATCAAAGGAAAAGAAGCAGAAGAAGTCACCAGAAACAGATGATAAGAGTGATAATGAAAGTAGCGGATCGGAAAGTTATTCATCACACTCTGGTAGCTCATCCAGTTCAGGTTCATCTTCCTCTTCATCATACTCTGGGTCATCGTCTTCATCAAGATCTTCAAGTGGCAGTCGCAGTACTTCAAGTAGTAGAAGTTACTCAGACAGTGATGATGAAAAAAGATCGAAAGCTTCACGTAGTTCGAGGAGTTTTAGTCGTTCAAGCTCGTACTCTTACTCAACTGCTGGTACTCCGGAGAAAAGCACAATGCGGTCAGTCGTGTCAAAAAAAAGAAACGATTCCAGACGTAGTGGATCACCACACCGTTCACCTCTTGGCCGATCAACTCCGCCTGCTGCGCGTGGTCGTTCTCCGCGTGATCGTTCACCGCGTGATCGTTCACCTTATCGTCGGTGGTCGCCTCGAGACCGAATTTATTCTGATAGACGACGATCATTCGACGACGAGGATCGCATTAGAAGAGATAGAAGGAACAATGGAAGAGCTCAGAGAGATGGTATCCCAGGGTATTCACGTCGTCGATCCCCTCACAGTCGTTTAGGAAGACGACACTTCAGTCCTCCTCGGTTTTCTCGTCGCAGTAGGGACCGAGATAAGAAATTCATTAAACCAAGTGAACGATCTCGACGCACGCGGTCTAAATCACTTGAACGAAAGAACGACTTTTCTGCATCAGATAAACACAGTCAGTCACGTACGGATGATGATTTTGTTGAAGTCGATATAAGGGCGGACATCAAGGAATCTAGACTCAAAAAATCTGGAAGATTGGGCGAGAAGAAACTTGATACGAACGGTATGTACGATCACTTGTTCATTGAATTATTTTGTGATAGAAATTTCAGTTGTTTTGATATTTCTAGATAAAATACAACACCCAAGGAGTTGCAATATTATAGCACATGAGATATATATTGCATAGGAGGCTCCTAATGAACACATTTTGTTTGATGTAGATACATTTCTATCAGTTCAAGAACAATGATAAAACTGATTGCATCATGAAATCCCAAGTTTAGTTCCCAGTTTTCTCGCCTTTAAATTCGAACCATCAGTGGAATGTTTATAATCTGGGACGCTAATTCACTGCTGCAATTACATAAAACTTACTTGTTTATTTGATTTTTTGAGGTTATAATCATGCTCTACTAGGATTATCTTACAAAACTATGTACAAACTAAAGAAAATCGTTCCGAAAAAAGTGGCTGTTTTTCAACTCTACCGCTTCTCGTGATAAGTCCACGCAGTAAACACGCGTGTTTAATACCTACAAGAAAGCACTCCATTGACTGCCATCTTGGCTTCATCCAATCATAGGCGCTTTCTTATGGAGTTAGCATTCCAGATTATATATATACATTTCACTGCGAGCCATGCGGCTTTTAATTTAACTTTGTCTTGATTATGTGTTTTCTTCAGTTCGTAAATCTGGTTTTGATTTGCGATCGAAATTGGGTGCGAAAAAAATTGAGACGAAACCCAATGCCGGAAAGAAAAGCCACGTTGATAAACGAAAAAACATGGAAAAAACGAAGCATGATGCTCGACAGAAGCTTGAGCAGCGAAAAACGAAACTGAACGGAAAAGAAAAGGTGAATAAAATATACGAGGAAGATGAAGAAATTGATGATGAAGAGTTTCAAGGGGACGTACGTAACATCGTTACATCGCAAGTACAAAATGTTGTAGAGAATGACAAAGAAACAGAACTTGATGCGAAAATTTTGCGCATTCAAAGAATGAATGAAGCCATTCGAAAGCGACAAGAAGAAATTGAACGCGAGAAGAAGTTGTTTAGCTAGTAGGCGAGTCTCCTAACCGGTGCAGGTTCTTTACTGAAAATATATAATATATTTACCTTTCAAAACTTTTTTACTTTAACGTACACAATAGCTATAGAGTACGCAACGACGGTAACGCAGTTGGAATGTTCTGTCAGGGTTTTGACCAGAAAAGTAATTCTGCGTCAGACTATTAAAAAAAGTGGTGTATGTTTTCGGAGTTGCTTTTGGTGTGTACTTCATTTTATGAAAATTGTCTGCGGTCACAATGTGGAACGAAAAGGCAACCATTAAGATGTCGAAAAAACTTGCTATTCATAGAAAATGTCTGGTTTTGGTGCAACCGTTTCCTAAGCGTTGTTCAGCTCTGGCTTGTATAAATCTCGTAGTTATACACTTTAGTTTGCTTGCTGTTAATAAAACATGGCCCTGTCCTCTGTCCCTTTTTGCAATCACGTATTTCAGAATTACGGACCGCGTAATTCAGAAACTGCGCGGACAAAGAAACAAATGAGCCAAAAACTGTTTCAAATTACCGCAGGATATCGCGTGCTACACACATTGCACATTTAGTGCAGAAATGTACACAAAATGCAGTATATTTACAGTATGAAATTATTGCACTGGACATTGTTATATAAACATATAGACACTGCAGGTTTTTAGAGCATAAAAGACAAGAAAGTCATGCAATACACGGACAGTTGCATATTGGCACTGCATACTGTGTTTTTACATTGCACGACCTGTAATATGCATTCTTTTTCGCAATCCAAAGTAAGGACACGTGAAAATTTTTTACTTTCATATTGTTAATCTCGCATGTATTATAAACTTATGAAAGCTTGATTGTTTTTTCCTCGACTTTGTTTTCTTCCTAGCCATCTTTCTACAAACTACAACTTCAGGAATAGTCTCTTTATATCTTCCCGGCTTTCATAGACTGTCTTGTGTAGTGTACACTGTGACCACTCTGTGCCAGCTGAAAACAACTTTCTCAGTTCTTCCTGAAACATAAGGCAGTTTCTCGGCGAGAACCACAATTGTTCCTTCGCCATCGCTGTATTCGTAACGAACTAGTGCCTTTTCCTCGAAATCATGAACAAGCATTGCTTTGCCAAACTTCACTGCCGCTAGGATTCGTGGATTATTTTGCGACTTTGAAACAGCTGATTTGTCTTCAGCGGGTAGCTCAATGGGTTTACACTCCATGTATGTACAATAAGTTTTTGATATCTGAATGCCTAGTACACCCTAGCTAGCTGATATTTAATAAGCAGTTTGATATGTTGTATATAGTATAACTGCACCAGAATCGAGTGTAAACGCTACAGTACCATATTTCAAGTTTTGTGACATGTTTCTCACATGTTTATTCGCTAGACACATTTACCGCATTATTTGCGGAATTAACTAATACTACAGCCTTAGATCTGAATAATTTATCATATAGTCATAGAAACAAAACGAAGGTGTTTTGTTGAAAGGAGAGGCCAGGTGTCAACAAATGGCATTGGCGATATTCTCCGATCATCGACGCTTTGTCACTCGGTAGGTAATGCCCAGTGGCAATGCCCCCTATATAGCGGCGAATCTCGCAATTCGTGGACCCCACGCGTAGGCAGGATTCCGAAATCTACGAAGACATAGCGGATCAAAAGAAGAAAAAATGGGGGTATGAAGAATACGAAATCGTACCGATATTGGAGCAAAATATGCTTTTATGCTTGGAAGCATGCATAGAGTAACACAAATACGGAATAGCTAGCGTTGGTAACAATATATTTGTAAAGCATGAACTATACCGATCAAAGTTAAAACAAGTTACGTTCGACATGGGAAACTTGTGGTTCGCGACAACTTCGGTGACATCATCCGCCTTCTCACGCGTTCTGCTGCGGAGAGAATCAATCAGGGCCATTTTTAACCATATAGACTGGAGGGACCAAAGCTCTCCTACGCCTTATTTTGGCCCCTCCAGCAAAGAGTTTTTGCCCCTGAGTAAGAGTCCCCTTGGTAAAAAAATGAGCAAAAATCGTACTGAAATAGCAGGAAATCATTTCTGAGAAGCTCACAAATTCAAAAAATTTTCTGGGGAGGACCCCAGACACCTCCCACAAGCGTTTTCTTCCCCACTTTCCCCCCGCTCGTATCTAAATTAAGTCCCTTTTCGTAGTCGGCCCCTCCATGGAATCAATTTGCGATAGTGGTAGAGTGGTGTACTTGAACGGCTTTCTTAGGGTCTCTCTAGAGCTCGGTCTCATAGGATTCGAAGAATGTGCTCCTGGAAAGATCCTAATTTTATATCGAGGAGTTGGTTCTTTTCCTGACTTGCCTGATAGGTCGGCAATCAGCAGTCGAAATTAGAGGAATAACTGAGTTGAATCCAGTTGGCGTGATTTCAGTTTTCCCTTCTAGTAAGTCTACCCCGTCGTGCTTGCTCGAAAATACGTTTGACCATACTCCATTGGTTGTGAAAATGTTTGTCTGCATATTTTGTTTGAAACACTTCAAAATTCAACAGCATTATTTTGATATGTGACATTATCAGCTGTAACCATAGCTACAGCGTCACTCCGTCAATGGTTACGTGTTCCACCTGTTTTGCTGACATGATTTTTCTCAGCAATTTGCTTTCGTGTAGCAAAAAGATTATTATAAATGATTTGGACGTATTGGCAAATATGAAATATATACTATATAATATAGTCCATGTATGTCGGTTTCTTTGCTCTCCAAATTTGATTCTTGTTAAAAAACACATTGTTTTGCAATTTAAAGCACGAAGTAAGTTCAAGTTATGATATCAGCTACTTGAACACCTGCCGCGTAATGTTTGTCACGACGTAGGTGTAAGCAATTACTCAAATAACGAAATAGCAAAATCGTTTGGAAAACACAAATTTACTTTTTCCCAGTTCCGTTTTTCCTGTTTGAGGCAAGTTAGTTCATGACGTTTTGAAACGGGCTTTGAGAAGTTCAGTGGGATTTTATAACTGAAGTATAGTATTTAATGATTCAGTACAAAAGCAAAGAGCAATCTACTTTACCCACACGTTCTGAAATTTTGTTGTGGGGGTTTGGGGATTGATGCGTAGAGTTTTGGTAGTCCTGGTCTGCTTGAAATCATTGCTTGAAATCGTTGCTTTAAATGTTTCATGTGCAACTTCGTGCCGCAGTACCCGCTGAGAAATCGGCTTGCTTTTCTACTTTCTCATCTAGTTCAGTGGAACAATAATCGTGTGTGTAACCGTGAAGCCGTAGGATGCGGGCCCTGGGTACGAGAATGGTAACCAAAAATGCCAGTTGGATGATATGGGGCAATTTCCTGTCCTGTAAACGTTCTGAGATCAGGACTCCTTTTCCCTACGTAGTTTAATGCAACTGATTTTTGATTAAAACCGGTGTAGTTTATTGGATCGTAGACGGTCATCTTCATGGCTAATGAAAAAGACTTGTTACACTATGCATTGTTCCAACAAATTAGTTGGTAACGAAATTTAAAATGGATATTTCTACTCGTGCTTATTCGTTTACATACTTCTACAAAACAGTAGTGTACGACTGTTCCATTTTAGCATCAAATCCAGAGTCATTGAGGGAGAATAAATTTCTAATCGTTATGAGGCGCAAACTCAATGACGGGGCGGAGAAAGAGGGGGCCCCAAGACACATTTAATGTGGGAACCCCTGTTTCCTGTTGTTATTGCTTGACTGAGAATTTGTTAATGACGTAATAGTCTAATTATAGCACGCAGATTTATGCATGATCAAGCAAGCGTGACGTCAAGGTACGCGTTTTGAGTAACCAAATATTTATAAAGTGTTCCCTGACGTATGCTACAACTAACAGGAATAACTTTCGTTTTATTTGAGATGGAATGGAAGAATTAGCTACCATCTAGCATAATTAATTTTGCATTTTCCCATGAATTCGTAACCTGCAATTTTTTACGTTTTGTAATTTATGGGCGATAGGTCGTGACTGATGTAGCCCCTAGCAATATGGGGCCCTTAGTTTTTGAACTAACCCTACCAAATGAGCGTTACGTCACTGCGTTAACTTTGTGACTGAACACTCGTAGAATAGTTCACATTTACTGATAACAAAGTCAGAAACTTAAAATGCTAATGAAACTGTGATATACTTCAATGTATCACGTTCTGTAGCGCCAATTTTTGAAAATATCAGAACGTACTACTAATTGAAACAGTCCAAAAACGACGATTGTATTTGAGATTTTAATGGAAGCAATGGCAAACATCGTTTGCTTTCGAAGCTGGAGTTGTACACAACCATAAGGTGTAGATTGCAGTGACGTACCACGTACCTGTAGGAGGCAGTTAATGACTTGTGCAAAGTATACAACGGAACTATCTATCGTAAGCAATGAAGGCCAAAGAATTAAACAAGTACTCATAGAACCACTCTCACTACCATCAAGTGCTTGTTTTGAACACAAGTTTGATCCAATGCCATGGATCCAATCGGCTTTGATCACGCACGTCATTGTTTTTCCTGAGATTCCAGGAACTCACGTTTTACTAACTTCCGTGTCACAGTTTCGTGTTCTCTGCGAAAAAAAGCTGACTTACATACACTGACGTGCGTTCTGAATGTCTTTATAGGGTCGTACTGTTGATGTACTGTCTCGTAGGTAAAAATGGTACAGTCTATACGTATATTCAGAAACTATGATTCAAGCACCAAATTTCTTATATGCACTATCATTGCAGAGACAGGATGAGTAAAAATAGGAATAGAACTGGCTCCTTGTAATTAGGTAAAACATTTGCGTGTTCACTTGCTATGGGTTGGATTAAAATTCCTAATGTACTGAAGATCAACTACTTTTTTATTGTCTAAATAGAACATTTTGTGACCAATCTTTGTATACAAGATTTGTTGTAGGATCATTACTTTGCGTCAGAGACTGAGAGTACTGCTGAAACAAAGAGTAGAATTTGTAGTTCCTGTTTATGTTCTACATTCAAGTTCTCTTGCAACCTGCTAGCTTCTGATGAGTCTTTAACGTCCACTTCCCGTATCTATTGTCTCATTATCATGCGTGCAGCGTGCTCCGCTGATATTTATCAGAGTTTACGTAAACGCAAAGTGGAGAAAATTGGGATTTAAATATAGCTTTACTATTTGCATATTCATTTCATCTTAAACGCGTTTGAAGATATTTTGCACTCCAGGAATGTAAGCTTGCCAAGGCCAACATAAAAACATGGCGCCCATTATCTTCTTCGCAGATTAGCAAATTATACCCTTGACATCTTGTCTATGCGGCACTCGTGAATGAACCTATAGGTTTTTTCTTGGTTGGAAGCGTTTGAGTTCAAATAGTTTGCGCTTTGATTACTTTGTAGAATCATGCCGCGTACAATGCTTAAAAGAGGGAGACCCAGTAAAGGTATTTCTCAATCGAGAAGGCAAATGAGAATTAATTGAATTCATTGTAAAATATACTGTGTGCTAATATACGGAGCAAAATATACAGTTAGTAGCTACGAGTGAGCTGATTTTGCTGTATTTAACATTAACCACGCTAGCACTAGCGGATGAATGCAGTCTCCAGTTCAATTTGTTGACATATACCCTCTGCACCTCTCAACGCCCGATGGGAAAGTTGTAGAAAATCGTGACCTTTATTCGAGCATGGAGCCAGGCAGTAGTCAGTGTTTGTTGACTGCTTTTAACCCCCACTAATCAGTGCGTTTGATAGCATTGTCTTGACGTGAATATGTATGCATATTAGAATGTTAGGTGAAGTTGTTTTTCCGTAAAGGTTTGGCCTGGAACTCCCCTTTAAAACACGATACCGCGTAAGTTAATTTTCAAAATGCGGTTGCTTGCATGCCCTATTTAACTTCATTTTTCATTAATTTATATAGATATCTTTAGGTCATAATCATTTGCTCGTCTATTTTTAGGCCGTGCTTGATTAGTATTTTCACTAAAGTGATGTTCATGCATAACTGTATTTATAACTGCATGTATTTATAAATGCATAACTGTATTTATACATATGAGTTTATAGCAATATTTATAACGCACGAGTTCTTTTTGAAACGTCTCGTGTGAAGAATTGCACTTTCTTTTTTTCGCACTTTGCTCGTTACTCTTTGACATCTATTTTCAGTATTTAAATTGCAATTCACACGATATCCATTGTCGTTTGATCTTTACCGCTTGCACTAGCCCGGAGGCTTCAACTAGTGTGAGACTTGCATCTCACCGACTAGCCTCCTGCTGAATATACCCGAACCGCCACGCACCATTATTTAGAGAACGTCTTTCCAAGGAAGAAACTTTAAAAATTCATGATAAGTTGAGAAGAAATCTCGAGAAATAACAAAGTCTCCGCGAAGCAGAAAATCTCTCCAAAATGTAGTAGTTCAGGAATAGAATCTTTAAACCCATTCCATAGATATTAAACGATAGGAAGAGTTCAAAATTCGGAGAAAATTTAAAATTGAATAAAAAATCATCAAAGGCTTCTAAGTTTCTTCGGCGTCGAAAGAAGTTATCTTTCACTACATATCTCGATATAAGTTTATGACTGGTACTGTGATCGAAGAAAAATCATAAGGTACGCTGGAAAATCTGCCGTTACTCAAAATGAAAAATTTAAGAAAGAACGCATAAACACATATACTACGCGTAGACAACGCAGCAACGCCAACGTCTACGGAACGGCGATACGTGATTGTGGTGTGCGCAGCGGGTCAGAGATTCAAAACGATTAATTTGACCCACATCGTAGATTAGATGGAGAAAGGTAAACATTTGCACGTCGCCGTTGACAGTCTTGATTATAAGCATAATGACATTATAGACATATGCACGTCGCAAGAAATTAAACTTTTTTTGTTCATCACAAATTTGACAATACTTTGAATTCACTTTTGTAAATTTAACGTTTCATGATCATTGTATACTGCTATAATACAAACTTTTAGAACTCTATTTTATTATGGTCGGCGTAGTCCTAGAAATCAAGATTCATGAAATCATTTACAGCTCATTGAAAGAGCTGTTGAAGACTGTTTTGAAGGTGAATGTTTATGAATAACACCCGTGAATAAAGAATCCTATAAAACAATCGATTCGCGAAACTTGTTTGTTGTTAACCAGAACACACACCATCGGACAAACCAGATTATGATAGACGTCATCATACCACACGAGTGTCACTGAAACTAGTTGTCAACATTCGGGCTTGTTCCGTGTGATTGGTATCCATTTTTGAGAGAAGAGACGTATGGAAACTATCGTATGATTGATGTCTTTGTTGAAATTGCTGAACAAGCATGCTTTTAGAACTTTTTTGTTTGTGCACTGTGTGCGCTTGCATATAAATACATATGATATACTAAACTCACGTATTATAATACTCAATCAGTCATAATATTTGTTTTGAGGAATGTTTTTTGAGGTCTGTTGCATAGAGCAGGTGAATTTTAAAATCAAAAACCATGAGAACACGGCTATGACCGGATATTAATGTCAAATTTTAACGAAACAAAAAGAAAGAAGTCATGATCATTTCGAAAGTAGAAACCCATGACGCCAGTCTAGCCTCCAAGATGCCTCAAATTTCTCGCTACAATATTAACTGACAATAGCTTACTAAATAATATATGCACGATTGAAGAGCAATACTTGGTAAGACACACAACAAGCTCCAAGCAACTCCATATCGTTCTTTGTTTCATGCTAGACGCTGGCAAGTTCAGAGGTACGATACAACATTTTCGTGCGTGACGTCATAATTTAGTGGGTGTTTATATCACACAAAAACATTACAAGTTCAGTTCGGCTCATTTCATTGGCCATTCCTACTCATTGTTGATTGATTCAAGTGTTTCGACTTCCTCTGGTAAACCGACAAACACGACAGCATAAAAAGCTCACGTCGTAATAACAGAGTCAGTTGAGCTTTTGATCGTGATCCAGTGAGTTTCGTACTAATCGAATCAAAAGAAAAATCATCGAAATTGATTGAGGATGAAACTGTTCCATAATACTGATGCAGAAATGAGCCAGTCTGAAACAGGAACACTGTATCTGGTGAGCGACGATGGGGTTGGTAGACAACGTCTTACAGTGACTGTGTACCGCCACACTCCGAGTCCGTTCGCTGTTTTCACTCGTGCTGGACGCCCAAAGATTCTTGCTGGGAAAAATGCTGCGTATCTCGCGCTAAGAGATTGCCAAGTACGTGCCCTGGACGAGAAATCCTTCACGTTCTGTTCAACGAAAGAACGTGTTGGAAAAGGACCATCATATTTAACATTCGAAGCGAACTCGAAAGAGGAAAGAGATTGTTGGTTAGAATTGTTCAAATGTTCGGACGTAAAAGTGAACAAACCAACTCGCAGTTGCAGTTTCCTGCCTACTATTGAAGAATACGAGGACAGTGAAGAGCCAAGTCATAGAATGAGTCGTGGAAAAGCTAGCCTCATTTCTGTATGAGTGAAATTTGCGCCTTTGTACTGCCCATGGGGTCAAATGCATAGCACTATCGCGCTGCTGAGTCCCGTTGCCAGCTCGTTAGCAGCTCCTTATGTGACCATATAAATGAACTGAAATTGAACACTATACATGCAGCTGACCAAAGTAACTTTGTTTAAAGTTTACTCAAAACGTATTGTGAAAATGATAGTAACAGGCATTAAAATGCATGTCACACCACTGTCGATATAGTCACGGTTTTTTACCCCATTATCATAAATTAGTCACTCGATATTGAAGACTTTTTTGAGATAATTTAGTCATGGACGTAAAACGTGTCAGGCGTACGAAAGTGAAAAACATCGCTTTCAGTTTCAATGAAAAAAGAAATCATGTACATATGTATAAAGACAATGTAATATATATTGCTAGATGACAGCACAGATGAATTTTGTATTTATGAATATTTACTATAGATTATACATCGTATACTTTGAATATTAAAATCATTTGAAAAGTAACTTGCGTGTGGACTAAATTGTTACTTAGTTTGGTAGTTTATACTATATCCCGTGCTTATATTACAACTTTGAATAGAATGTTTGGGCTCAGCCACAAAATTGTTGGGTGGGTGAATATAAATCCCGGTGTAACGTCCTTTGTGGTTCCTGTTCTTCCCTGTTTAGATCAAGAATCTTTGACGGACGTTGTAAGCCTACGGAAAAAAATGTTTGATGTGATATTTCCTGGGCTATAGACGATGAACATTAGTCTACATTACGGCTATTACATCAATATATACAGTAGTATTCTTGATCTTGAGGTGACGTGTTTTGAGCGCTGTTAGTGTTAGCGACATTCTTCCAATGTTATGTTATGTAAGAGAAAATATCCGATTATGACATCAAGGAAGAATGTTTTGAAGTATTGCATTAATAAATGTGATTAACATTACATGATTGATTCCACTAAATTAGTGGCAGACTATATCTTTTAAAATTTTTGGTAAAGCTGGTCTAGACTGTCACTGACCGCTCAGTAATTGACACCATTAGAGGGTACAGCCTGAGGTGATATTATCCAACAGTGCCAGCGCGCCAGTGACAACGAATAATACGCGAATAGTTGTCAGGCTAAGTCAACACAACACAGACTGACATTGTAGGTTATAGCCTTCATTAAATGTATGCTTTAGCATTGCCCAATTAGCAAATTGTAGTAAATTGGGCAAATTAACGCATTTAGTCTGAATGCATGCACGAACGTGTATGATAAACTATGATAATTAACATTTGTTTGTCCAACTATTCAGATATTTGTCTTTGAAAGCAAGAATTAATCATGCCACCAACTTTGACAAAAACGGTACACAAAAAGTGTATTTGCCACTACAGCAAACAAATCGTTAGTACACACAGCGTGTGGTCAGTGTAGTGTTTTAGTGAAAGGTCTTTGGCGTTTTCGGAGCAAAGCAACACCGAGACCCGTGTATACCTAAAGGCTTACCCTAAAACTAAAGTATGGGCTCCGTGATTTTTATTTTCGGCCGTTTTGGTCCAGAATTTAGGAAGAATTTCATCTGATCAAGTCACCTCCTGTGTGCAGTTGCTAAGATAACGTCCGTTTTAAGTGCCAGTACTTTTAGAAAAGGGAAGCAAGATATCATGTCATGGAAACGCAAAATTGTTGGGGTAGTCAATAAGACTCAATATCAGATATAGCTGGCTATATGCAGTACTAAAACACTCATTGGATCATGCAACTCAGCTGTCGGAAATCTTCTTTTATGTGGGATTCAGGAACACTGCTTTGTAATGAATATTAAGTGTAATATATGTACGTGCATGCGAGACAGCATCTTTCAGAGGCAATAATAGTATAATACATGCAGTAAATGCTTCCATGCTCTGCAGCTGCTGTTCATTAGAAAAAGTCATTCACATTCTCATACGACAAATTTTTACATATATGAACTACACTGTTGCGGTACTTGTCACTGTCAGTCTGTTTGCTGATTCTCTACCGGTCTGACAATTACATGCGCATGTGTACTGCTTTTTTTCAACATCAATTTGATTCGATGTTTCACGGTCACGTTCAACTTCTCACTAATCCAACAAATATCTTTGAATATTTTCAAACACAACAAAAATTTGGTCATTGAGTATACCTTGGCTTAGCATTATATCCTTGCAATCGGTTCATTAAAAATACATAAGGCCTAGGTCAAACGTCGCTCGTTTCATGTGCCGAATCTAATGCAAATGAATCAGACAAAGACTTCAAGTAATATGCATTAGGTTCGGCGCATGAGAAGAGCGACGTTGGACTTAGGCCTCAGCGTGTGTCCTACTTGTGGTAACCTTGAACGTTTTGGTGTGGTAAGTCACACTGATTTTGTTAGATTTTCCTTTACACGCGCTCAAAAGTGCAATGACTGTACAAAAAACATCGAACAGAACATTCTAAAAATGCTGTGACTCTGCACATTTCCAATTATAGTATGAAAATTTGAAAGGTTTAGCTTATTTCCTTATTAACAGGCCACAAGCTATATTTGTCCTTGCCAAGGTACGTGCAATCAAACTGATGTAAAAAATTAAAAATATTCTCAGTGGCGAGATGCGGGTATCCCACGCGTGATTATGACATTATTGTACACGAGGGACAGATGTACAGATGCTATATTTAGACTAGAGTATATAAAGGCTTCAGTGCGAGACATATGATCACCAAAGGAAGTTTTTGAGTGCACATAAACGTGTTTTATATTATTTCAAAAAGCCTGTAAAGTCGCCTTTCTTTACCATTACTTCATAGTATACAATTATTGAAAATCTTGGTTTTAGGCAACTCAGTTTTCTGTATGTCAAAGTGCAGATGAGGAGCTGTACTGTATATTATCCAAACAACCATGCGATGGTTGTAAAGAGCACAAGCTTTTCTTTTGCCAAAGTACATGAATGAAGTTTTAACATGCATTGAACTTAACGACCGTACAGGTAAATCTACAGCTACGGGAAGTTGCACAATGCGAACAGAAATCATGGTCGCACGTGCGTATCCACACTTCACGTTTCACGCATGTGCCCAGTACAGGATTCCATGTTTTTATATTGATCTTGTTAATACATGGAACATGCCATTCAATGACACCCTTTGATTGAGTTGAATGCGTGAGTAGTTCGTAGTTCTAAACCCAGATGAAAGATAACTTCACAGTCTCACCAATCAGGGCATTCCCTTAAGCCTTCGAGTTCTACTGTTTTTTTTACTATTTTCATCGCATTCCCATCAGTGATTCCCATTTCACTAATCATCATTCCGCGAATCTTCATGAAAATGTGATCGGTCATGTGCGGCACTGAAGAGGAGTCAAAGCGGATTACTGACACCTTTAAGTGTTTTAGCTTGGTTGCTACGCATGCATGTCTTTTCGGTTGTGCGGAGGCCCATATGTAGACGTCAACTGGTGAACACCGGCCAAATAATCAGGACTTTGTATTGTGACTAGTATCCGCACAAATCTGCACTTGCTTTGTGGAAGTCGAGCTTCTCCCCGCAAACCTCGGCCGTTCTCCATCGAAGTATGACGCTGTTCCGCAGAACACTAGCTGTTGGGCAAAATAATAGAAAGCTTCTCTGCGCTAAAATTAATTTTCTGCTGTAGCGTCATAGTGAAAACAGGGTCGAAACCTCTATCCGTCTCAAGATTAATGTTCTCACCCCCGGCTAAAAAACATATGAACGCATTTGTGAAACTACAAATCTAAATGTTTCACAATATTCTAGGTTTCTGTTCATCCAAGAATGAAAACGTGAGCTCTGATATGCATAATGCAAATGAAAGAAAACGTTTTTGCTCACTTATTCGAAATAATCTATTATCTGGTTATAAGAGATAATATAAATATTCATATGTCTTTTGGAAACCAACCTACTCGATCACAAACGCTAAGACCATATGGCTAAGACGAGAAAAATCGGAGCAAAAATCGCCCGTGTAAACGGCCTTGACTCCCCTGGACTGGAGTTCGTGTGATTGTGCGCCCTGCTAGTAGGGGGGTTGATAAATATTTACTTCATTTCTTTGCATTTGGAAGATTAACGATCTTGATCTTGGCATATGTTAACATCTCATGCTGGTAACAACTAACTCTACCTTATACCTACTATTGCCCGCTGCCGTTCCGTAGGGGTGGTTCGGTGACAAGGCTATGATGAGTCATCATCTTAGCCCTGCTCTTAACCGGCAAGGAATCGTCGAGACATCCCAGCTTATGGTACCTCTTCCATCCCCCTCAACAAGTCACCTGTTTACACAGGGAATCTACTTACCGACGTCATACAGCGTCCCCGTGAAGGAGAGGGTGGGAGGGAAAACGTTGCAGCAACTGATCGAGAGCATGCTTCAATAAATACCTAGCTTTTTATATGAACAGCTGACCGGCGTTAATCTAGCCCTAATTACCGATTAGTGTGTGCAGCGATGCGCCTCAGCATACAATGTTAACTTGTTTTTATTCCACAAAATCATTTAAAATTTAGTTACCATTGCAGAAAACCATGGCCACAATAAGACGGTATACAAATTATTTTATTGTGCAGTACAATTAGCAACAACTAGCTATGATACTGAAATCGCTGATAGGAAAAATACTGCAAATAATGACAGCACTTGACAAGATAAGATAACTATTTTGAATGGCAGCATTTTTATTGTCATTACTATTATTATATACCGACAATAGCGTAATTGTTCGCGTTTGCGTTTGAATGAAAATACTTTTTCAATGACATCATCCATGTAAACTGAACTTCTCGATTTGTCGATGGCAATACATTGAAACCTACGAAGTGTACATATTTTGGTGATCAGTAACAGTACTTGCAGTTGTAGGAGAGTTCTATATGCCTGCAATTAACGATGATCCCCCAACCTCGATCTGATTGAACCGTTGCAGGAGAGGCTGAGCCGAGTGTGTTTACAAATTTATGCAAGCATGGCAACAAGATTCAATGATTCATACCGGAAACTATTGAAATCCATTGAAACCAACTTGATAACTTGAAAGCCGTTACTGACAACATACGCAACGGTTTTGTTTCGTAATATGTACTAATTTATTAGTATTCCAATCCAACTGCAGTGCTTCGAAATCGTCAGTTTGATGTTTGATCTCAACGACTATAACCTGGGGCGTGTTGTTTCCATCATCTGCTCATGTATATCAGCAAAATATTTTATAGTGGTTTGTTATGCAAGATAACAACTCGTAAAGCCTAGTATGTCTATTTCGACATGGATTGATTCTTGGTGGACTCCTGCATTAGTTCACACAGCAGCAAACTATACACAAGCGAAAAGAGAGCTTCTCTAATAGTGACCCCTTGGTTCGTACACTTGCAACCAAGTTTCCAAGCGAGTTTCCAAGCAGTTAAAATGGTGGCTTCAATATTAGTTCTTTTTCCGGTAATTGCAATACCGGATCAATCAGAACATTTACAGCTTGACTGGGAATACTTTGAACAGCACGAAAGTGGGAGCTAGGAAATGCCCGTGTTGCAGCATGGGAGTAAGATTCCAGAAAAGGTAAAAGTGAACAAAGAACTTTTATATTGGTACATAAAATAGCGCAGAGCTATGCATGCATGCTATGGTAACACTTGCTTTTAATTTGGATTTTAAAAAAATTGTATCTGCTTTGAAAAATATTAAACGAAAAATAAATAAATTTTCAAGGTGATACAAAAAAACAGCGTTGGCTGTGGGCGAAGCGATGAAATCGAGATCGGCCGTGTACCTACTATGGTCTCTGTGGTATGGTTATAGTCCTGGGGCCGGTTGTACGAAGGGTGGATAGCGCTATCCACCGGATAGTGATTTTTTAAAACATTCGTAAAATTTCTCATCATCGTTATAAAACAAGATAAAGATAAGTGTTCATAGACTAAACGCTGCTAAGTTTGTTTTAATAGCCAATAGGAAAGTTTGGCCGTTTTCTGTCCAGTTTTACGAGGGTTGAAAAATCCTCTATCCAGTGAATAGCGCTATCCGCCTTTCGCACAGCCGGCCCCTGGGGCCGGTTGTTCGTACGCTGTTTAGCTTAAACGGTGGGGAAGTTTTCATTCGTATACAATTACGTGTTCCGATGCGGCTATTCTGTGACGTTATCCTGTGAAGAAGCGAGCGTTGCAAATTGTAACCGTTCAGGGTGAGCTCGCGAGAAGCGACCACTCTCGAGCAGGTTATTCGGAAAATCAGATCGCAATCTGGACCATTTTCCGGGTTCTTGAAAACAGGGCCAGACTTTAACTAACAGTGAATTACGCATTGCATCACAAGAAGTGATACAATGTGCACAAATACAGGAGAGACATGAGGTAAGATTGAAGACATTAAATGACACTTGTGATTGTTTCCAAAGGCAAAATCTCGATAACGCTGTAGAGATTTTTCGTAATATATTGTAGAAAATACATTCTACAGTGGGATAATAATTAGATTTGATCACAGGTGATTCTCAGTGATTGAATTTGTCAAATAATTGAGAGCAATGATTTCTCGTTACCTGAGTGGATCTCTACAGTTTTCCTTTACTGACTTGACTAAACCTTCCTTCTCTCTTAGTTTTCAATAATTGGAGTTAATATCCTGTTCTAGCTGTCGTCAATCAACTCGTAGATAAATTCCTGCATGCTGATCAAATATTTAAATCAAGATGTAATCAAGTCACTGATTCAATATTAAAATAAAATGAGTTAGGCTGTCCGAAACAGTGATTACACATTGGCAACACTGAGAGGCACTGAATGACACTAAGTGACACCGAAGAATATTAGATGAGTGTCGCGTAATACCCCTCGTCGTCAGAAATACCACGTGAAATTGAGTAGCATTAGACGGTTGACCGACATCGCATGCCACCGAACATTATAGTATGTAACGCTGAGTAAAAATAAGTGTAACATTGCGTGTTGTAAGACGACTCGATGGGGGATTTGATACGGTTTCGTAATGCTTTAGCAATATACCCACCAGCACATGCTAAGCACATGATTATAAATCAACAAAACAAACTTAGCACTATAGATAAAAATGTATATTTACGCTTAAAATAAATACATATATCTTTATAATTTTATATAATGTATATGCAAATACTAACCAATCCGATCATTATAATACAGGATGTCCTTTGAGTCATACTCGTCAAGTTGGTAGCATTTTATCTGCAAATTGTCAGTTGTCACTGCTAAAAATTTTAAAAAAATAGATTCTGGTAGTGAAACCAGGAAGTTTTACAATGAAGAAGCTGAAGCTGCAGGGGTCGTACAATTAAAAATTTTGAATATACAATTGCTTTTGGTAATGATAGAACTCGTGGAACTAGTACAAAGAAGCTGTCTAGCTGCCCAGAATTCTCAAGCGAGCATATCTCCGCGGGCTAAAACAATGCTTTCCTGGAAATAGGACAAATGCTTCCAGAACAGCTGCTTTTAACAATCGAAATATCGTACAGATCTTACTATAAACAAGATATAAAATGTATGGTAATACTATCATTTCTTACCAAGCTGGGCATGCGTGCAAACAAATTAAAGCATCTCGTCCATGCGCAATGCGCGCATCACATCGCCAGTTTTGTGCATACCAAACGCAGGGCCGTAGGAAGCGGGGGGGGGGGGGGGGCGGCTGGGCGGGCTACAGCCCCCCCACAAAATTTGTGGGAAAAGCCACCAAAGCCCAAAACTTAGTTTAAAATAA
>JAODVM010015454.1:0-20108 GCA_025400095.1 Phenganax marumi
TTGCCTCCTGGCAAATGGCCGCTCGGAAAAGTCACTATGCTTCACCCTGGTCCAGACGGATTAATTCGCGTAGTAACGCTGAAAACAACCCAGGGAACCTGCGTAAGACCAATTGTTAAAGTTTGTCTATTGCTACCCAACGAACGAACTTCGGACAGTTAACTTTAAAACTGTTACATCTAAGTTATTGGATGCTTACATAGATTAATTCTTGTTTTAATGTTTATGTTAATTGTTGATGAATCAAGGCCGGCGGAATAGACACGCGGAGAACTTCATTTAGGAATCATATAGTTGACCTTACGTCATTTAGTATTGCGCCTGCGCATTAGTGCAAAAAAAACATGTGCTTTTTTCCTTCAAGAAAATGGTGTACATCTTTTAAGTTCTAGCAAATAATCAAATTTTCTCTTCGTTGAACCGTTGGCATATCCAGTAACTATATAAGATAACATAATAATCAAAATTACGTCATTAATGGCGTCCTCGCAGTTGAACTTTTCAACCGAGTATAACGGCTCGTTTATCACAATTTACACTTATTAGTAATATCAGATTGAAAACGGCGTTTTGACCGTCGATTTTCTGCAAAAGTCGTTAATTCAATGCTGCAACGAAAATCTGTTCTCGGTATAAATTTTTCTCAGGGCCTATATCGCTATAATGGTGTCAAATACAAGCGATTACAAATAGCGGTTGCAGCACGTTCTTGCATTAATCCTGAAGTAAAGAAACTAGTGTGCAAATTTGAAAATATACATGAACAGTGACAAATTGAGCTGTTTTTTTCAAAGAGTGTGTACAGTGTGTTGCAGCAACGAATATATAGTCGAAGTAACTCATTCAGAATGAATACGACGCAATATTCTCTGGTCGTACGAAATTAAAATACTTTTAAGTATAATGATTAAAATCATTATTGGATGAGGTTGAGCGTGATAAATTGAGAATTATCAAGGCAGAAGTTGGCACCATCTGCCGAAGCGCAGCCCTAGATCAAACTGCGGGGACTTTAAATCATTGCTTGAAATCCAGTCCATTCCTCAAAGTCGGTTTGAACTATTACGTAGTACATAATGATCTAGGCCTCTCAACAAAAAGTTCCCTAAGTACGTCGTGAAACAGCGTGAGCATCTGAGTACACATGCAGACTAGGGGTAGGCCGGAACAAGAAAAACGTTTTACTTCCTTTATGAGTCTGGGACTGCATGTAGGCTACGGATCTGCCAACAAATTCGTCTCCAGATACGCGAAGAGAAGTTGAAAAAAGCAAAAAGCATGTTTATTCAATATTTCTGCTTCACATAAATAGAGCGTAATGTATATATTTTGCCGATAAATTCAGAACATTCAAACAATATGATTTGGTAAACGATTAAAGGCCGAGTCTGATATATGATAAAGGGTGAAACCACCATTTAATTGGCAATGAATTCCATTCGGCCTTTGCCCAACTTCCGCGGAGCAACAGCTGGTGGGGGATGTGAAGTGCTGAATTCATAAAAAATTGAGTACCTGGAAGTGAAATGCACATTTGGAATGATACTCCAATTAACAGCCGTTTCCTGGCAATCAAATGAAACAATTAAACCAAGCTGCTACGTATGAATTTTCAAATGCACCAACAACAGCAAATTTACACTATCGGCTTAGTAAAGTGCTTTTGCTGTTGAATAGCAAGTTAAAAGTCACGTCTACCACCACCTATCGCGGTACAACTTGTATGAAAATAACCAAATTTATGTTCACAAAATCTGTGATGAAGCAATCTGTTTTGTCATGCAATCTGCAAGTTCCTTTTGGCAACATTTCAGAGTGCGTGTCAAAAGTTAGACGATTTTTGTTAAATCAAACCCAAGATATGACAGTCTGAAATGTTTTAAAATTTCCTGTTTAATCCCTTTTTTATTGTTCTGATGTGATTGACTATCATGCATGGAGTTCATGACAAACAGGCCAGCAGTTAGCACAATGAGGTTCCCACTACTTCTGTTTACATGAAATATGCATGCATATGGACTACGAAACGCGAGAAATCTAGAAGAAAAACCATTATATTTAAATCATGGTTAAGATCGATGCAAAATGTTGGCAATGTTTTGTTATTTCACGGCAATACCTTGCCAAAATCACGCTTAAATTCTCAGCCTCTTGTGAACAGTGAACTGTAGATACACTTGAAATGACTGGACATGTTCACTTGTGAAGAACGGGAACTCCACATATAGATGTTTTTCAGATAGTAAGTCAAGAAAAATACAATTTTTAAGTAAAGGATTTAATTTTGATAACTCAAAGTTGGCATTCTTGATTGTTTAAGAGAGATAGATAGATACTGGATTGCGTAACTATTTACAATGCTTTTTCTAATGTATACATTATATGTATATGAATATATATTACCTTAGTCTGTCTATTTTTACAACAATCAATTTTTACTTTCCTAATCTGTTTATCCTATCCTACACTGTCAATTTTCCCTGTAGGAAGAAACCGGAGTATTTGGGAAAAACCTACGACTTTCAGCAGAGTAGCTGACAGACTGTTTTCACACGAGAAAGTTAACTCCGCGCTGAGAATCGAATCACAACCTCAGTGGTGAAAGGCGCAAATCCTAACGATTGCGTCACAGTAGTCTAATAGCAAAAATTCCTCGGACGTCAGCTGTATTTACGAGTCAGTTGCACAACTTTGAACGTAGAAAAAACATACTTCCCTCTTCACATTTAACTTTACATACTGTATGTTTTAAGTCTTTAATTTGCCAAAACAAAGCTGTTTTGTGCCTGAAAATGAGTGTTTTCTATGTGGTCGTTTTTAGTGTTCGTATCAGTCAACTCTATACATATGGATATGGAATGCTGACTACAGTGATTGAGATAAGTGAAAATTGAAACCAACTGTTTGGATCATGGGAGCATTCTCTTGTCCTTTTCAGTTCTTTTTATACCGAATAAACACGCGCAATAAAATGCAATGGCAAAGAATAAGTGATAATATGTTTTCACATTAAACCTGCCGTTTATTTCCGACAACGTAATTACAACTTCCAGGTGTATTTTTAGTATAGCTATAGTGCATGGAAAACGCCGGGATTCCTCTCAGCTTTCTCATTGTCTAAATTTCGCGCCTTTGATTTCACGCGCAAGAATGCCTTTATGATCCGCCTCGTTTGGATTTAGTTTATAACCCGAAAGCAGCGGCCCAGAATTTGGCTTCGAAGATGGTCACCTAGTTATTGTTCCTGTCCTTTTACAGTTCACTGCCTGTGAATTGATTTTTAAATGTTAAATTCTTTTCCCAACATATGCCGTTTTTCCAAAATCTTCAGCGTACACGATCTCAAGTTGTCTTCTCTAATTTCGCCTTTATCAACAAGTGACACCAAATATTGTCGTTTATAGAATAAGTTAAAAAGACAGTTTGTAAGCTAAACCTAAACATCGGGGAAAAATATGCCATACATAAATCATATGGAACGTATATGAATTACAAGAAAGTTCTTTTTAATAATTTGGAAGCTTCTTTTCTTAACGTTGCTTGAGACCAAAAAAAGATGATGGAGTTAAGACTGCAGTTTGAATAAACTATAGCTGTTGCCCAAGGCCATATTAGTTCAAGTATTTCGTCGTCAATAAACTTCGATAAAGACAGTAGGATTATGGATGGCAAAAAGCATAAGCAAAATGTACATACGACCAAGAAACATGATTTCGCCAACTTAACTTCTCTCATGAAACGTCTTTTCTTTTTCGTACTTGATGAATTAGTCTCTGACGTGCCATCTCTAAGACTGGCCTTGTTTGAATAAATACTTTTTCTGGCAGCGCGAAAAATACTAGTGTAGGCAAAAATAAAAAACAACAAGCACAGAACGTCTACAATTAATGTTGCTATGCCAGTTATATTCGACGTTTTGGTTAAGGAAAGAGAAAAAAATGCGATTATTACCAAAGTTGCGCTACATTCGTAGACTAACATTCTTCTTTTTGTCACTTGTGTGCGATGAAGAAAAGGATGCAAAATACCCATGTATCTTTCAAAAGTTAGTCCGCACAATGTTATTAATGAAACGAACACCGAATAATAACCTAAGGTGTAATTCAACCAACACAGAATTGCATTTTCCTCACCAATTGCTTGCATGTGAGAATACGTCGTTACCATGGGTAAACCCACCACTGTCGCGAATAAGTCAACGACGGATTGGATCAGAATTATGAAATAACTGACTTTTTCCTTCAACTTAGGACACTTCCAGATCGTGAATATTGAACAACTGTTTAATAGTAGAGCAAGAAGGAAAAACACTCCAAACACTATACTTGCAAATAGATGATTGATAGCTTGTTTGTTGGAATGAATAACCTTGGTGCTCAAATCACATGCAGTCATTCTACATGCAGTTTGTGAAAATTGTTTAGATGCCTCGATCACAAACTTCAATTCACGTTGGCTGTTAATACAAGTACTATGTGTTTTTGTTTTTCTTTTGACGACTGCTTAGGCTTGCGCCTTTTTATAGCTGACATGCACGGTTCCGCCTAATTTCGTGTTCCTAATAGATTTAAAATATCATTTGTATGCAGTGTAGTTTAAGTGCCATTTAGTTCGCAACACGCTCAGACAATACGACTATCAAAAATTTGAAAAGTTGTCACCTGGTCTTCACTTAAGTGAAAATTTTAATTTAGTGAAGTATTGTATTTATTTTTGATATAAACCCTTTATCAGTTAATTCGTACTGTTAATTTGTACTATCAATTTTTGTATCTGCTTCCTATAGTGATTGTCTGATTTCCTGCAATGGGTCATTGTCAAAGTTTTCAATCAAAATCAAACGGCTTCATTTTAAAAATTCCATTGATTGTTACAAACTGCAACTAAAACGGCGTTTTTAGCGATTGTTATATTTTCTGAAAGCAGCAACAGAAAGCTGTTTTGTTAAAACTTTTCTCATGGCTATCATCATTATTATGCTTTAATGCTGATATAAGCGATAATGTTATCATTATACAATACTGGCCATTAGCCGTTATGACAGCCTGTAATCTATGTGTTCAAGGCCTTGCGGGTGATTTGCAATGGGCTGTTTTCAATCATGTGATTTCGAAACTTTGGATGACGAGCAAGCTTGTCGAAAATAAGTAGGCGTAATTTGCGCCCACATCCAGTGGGTAAAACAATTTTAACACATATGGAAAGCCATAGAGTTAATCATTTCTGTTTATGTTTAATGGTTGTAAAAAATCTTTGTAAGATGGCTGGGAAAACTCATCCCTAGTTCAAAATATCCCATAACTGGGTACAGTCTCTACTTTTCTTAACACAGCAGGCCCACTGAACTAGCTTCGGGAAATTGCAACATCCAGCATGCAGAAATATAGGCTAAAATTAAGTAGACTTAATGTGCAGAAAGGAAAAGCATAAATGGCGTTTAAAACCTTTTCAGTTGACTGTAACGACATTTTAAGACATAAAGGCTTCATTCCTTCTCAATTCATTGCAGTGCGCGACTCAGTTGGGAGAAAATCGTTAACAAAGCTGTTGGTTTGCCCGTCACTTGGTTACAAATCACCTGATGGCAAACAACCTATAAAAATTTTGCAAAATTAATGCATTTGTTATGTATATTGTTAACATCTTCACAATGTTCACAGTTCCAATAAGTTTCATGATGTTCGATTCTTTCTTGATGCCTCACTCTTGGTTGTCGTAAGAATGCGTATAAGTCATTTTATTTCAGCCAGACTCGTGGAACTACTGCTAAAAACTTAATTGGCAGCGACGGTACAGTTCAGTTTCCTACGAAATATTAAAACTGTATGTTATAGCCTTACTTTATCATTGCCTGGACAAACTCTTTTTTCTATTTTAAAGCTCAAGCCATATCGTACCAAAGCGCTTAACTAAGAGTGCTTCTGTATAGTTGCAGTGGCCAAGCCAGATGCCCTGCTTGTCCTGCTGAGCATGACATTCAAAATTTAAGATAATGAATATTTACTCAAATACGTTTTAAAAAAAATAGTCAACATAGTTTTCTCCAGCTTGACATATGTTCTTATAATATTTTAACTTCAATACCTTGCACAGCGATTTTTAAACTGAGAAATTCATCATAGTGTATAACTAATCTTTATGAATGAATCAATGAATGCGAGTCCTTGCCTGCAAGCTGGCAAGAGAAGGAAAAATGGGGGGCTTGCTCGAAGTTTATTCCTGCTGAGCACAGGCGAGCGGGAAACGTTAAATTTTAGCCGTTTAGCGTTTTAACCGAAGACCTGTTTTGTCCATGCACATGAACATATCTCAGCAGGCGACTATAGTTTAATGCCCGTAAAAATTCAAATTCCTAAGTAAGTTTTCGTGTGGTTGCTTATGAGATTTGTTAGCCAGTTGAAATTTAAACTAAGTGCGTGTAGATGCGTGTCAGTAGCCATTAGTGCATGTGTTCGTTGTACTTGCCAGGCGTATTTCTCACTACTCGCAACTGGAAAAGACACGGAGAATTCAAAAGGTCTAGAATACATATTTCATCAAACTTTCCAGGTATATGTATGTCCGTGCGTGTACGTGCGTTTCAAATGTGCTGCTGGAAAGCAGCCTTGAATATGAAGAAATTGCTGATCTCTGCCAAAGCTTCCCCTAATAAAACCTGGTTCACATAATAAAGCCTGGTTTCATATGTGGCCAATGATTATCGACGCTCATTATCTTTGATCCCTGAATCGTGAAATCTTTTGTCTAGATCCAATAATTTTCTTCACGCACGGTCAAGAACCAAAGTCGTTGGAGCGTCGCCGATCATCGGCGATATATGTGAACCAGGCTTAAGGATACATTGCCGATGGTTTTACGACTTTCGTTGTTTATCACGAAGGAGTATAGAAAAATCAGCTTATTAGCAGTAGCTGCGAACAATGAAGATTGTCGATCGTCGGGGACATATCACAGTTGGGCTTAACTAAACAAGCTACATACAAATTGTGACGTCACGATACAATCGCCATTCGACAGCATGCCTTAAAAAGCTTTAATCATTGCCTTTTTGTGCGGAAGTACTTTCGCTAGACAAAGAATTCTACTCTTGATCCAATTACTGGGGACAATGGAGCTCGCTGATCTTCGGAGATACATGACAATCACGTATTGTATATAGACGATCAGTTAGGTAGAAGTCTTCAGTTAGGTCGAAGAAGGTGGTTGAGAGCACTCCAACAAGAAAACTGAAGAACAGCTATAAAAATCCAAAGAGCAGTCAGAAGTTAAAGCCATCTTGGCATAAACTTGCTGAAGGTATAGTGCCAGGACTGAAATACATCGACGTTGAAAATTTGCAGCTATACCCGCATCAATGCGCACACGTTATTTGGTTCATTTCGCTTTCATTGATGTGTTCAAGCCAGTCTTTCAGCAGAGCAACCAAAGTGTTACTAGAGTAGTTTTTTCTTCCAACTAATAGCGGATTTCACAGTGAGAAAGAACTGAATTAAGCTGTGATCGGGCTTTCTTGTATACTGTAGTGTAGTTTACGCTAACAGTACACCGGTAAACATACCTTCAATTATATATCACTACTCAGTTTTGTCGAGACTCTCTCAGTACGGCTACTATAAGTCGGTTCACTTTGTCGAGCGTAAATGTTCTTCTTATGTATCGCAGGAATCAAGTCTTGGAAATGAAGTATGGAACTGCAGTTCTCCTTTCCACCCTTTTGTTCTTTACTGGTAAGTAGAACGACAGTTTTATTCTTTACTGGTATGTAGAACGAAGATACTCTATGTTTCCTGTGTCTTAAATAGTCTTTTGAGATGCTGGCTATGCATAGGGTCAAAATTACTTATACACTATAATACATGAAAAGTTGGAGTATGCAGGTACTTTTAAATGCAGAAAAGTAGAACTGATAAATTGCAACTTTATAGGAAAACCTTTAGCAGATGAAACGGTTTACTTTGATTTTTGTTAGCTTTTAGTTCCCATAAGTCGACGATGGTCAGCCATGTTCTCCGAACCTTTTCTCTCGATCATAAGCATATAAATTATTTCTAATAGACAAAGAAGTTTACTCACCAGTAACAGAACAAAAGAGCTTTGCATTGGTAACCCATAAGAATCCGGCATGGTTAGAACTGCTGATACGTTTATATTTAAAATTGCGAACAATATCCAGGGGCCACAAGAAACGAATTAACCCTCTGAGTTCAAATCAGTTAACTATTCATCCACACGATCTATTAATATTAAATTCACACGACGGAATAAAAAAATTCTCGACAAAATCCCCATGTGTGTTAGATCTTTTGTTTTTAACCATCCGTATTTGAAAATCTGTCAAATTACAGTACCTGCATGTAGTCCATCATGCACTGTAAAACGGTCGACGCGCTTCATTTATCACCTATAGGAGTAGCAATGCTATACACGTTAGCACATGTCTGACTTTTTACCAGATTTACTTTTCAGCTAAAGAAATAAGCCAAACAAACGCATGGACTTCTTTGCCGATTCATTCGATGCACTCTTGAATGAAGTTAAACCACGTGAAATTTTTTTCAACATCAATATATTGGTGCCGTTTGCAGAGGCCGTATGATGATCCAGTTAATTTTGCACCTTACAGAAGTATTGCCCTACAAGCCCTAGCTGCAATAGTTTGAACAACTTGTGGCAGCAGTCCAACTATCGATGAGGTTTCGACCATTGCATTATCTTGATTCGAAAGTACAACTAAGGACAAATATATATATGCGTCGAAAAATTTGAGTCATTGGATAGATTCTTTGCAATCAACTGTCTTCTAGATTTCAGGCAACGGGCAAGTTGTACAATACGCTTCCTACGTCAAAAATGGACGTTAAGAACTTTTTTGTTAAATTTGAAAATATTTAAGACAAAAATTTGATTTTTCAAAATTTATCTTTGCTACATACGAATCTACCAAAATTACAAAGCGTCCAGAAGATCACGTAATTGCAAGCAACCGATAGCTTAGTTTAAAGAAAGTCAGTTGCCCGAGTCGAATATGTGATTTTGTTGTGTAGTAGGCATCCATTCACAAGGAGTTTGTCAAAATGATGGCAAGGAAATAGGCGGCGTTCATCAGAAATGTGACTGCCCCAAGGGATTTAAAGGATACGACTGCAGTGAAAAAGGTGAAATAAATTGTACTAATCCAGTTTGCACTGAGTTAAGCTAGTCTGTTTTTCATACGACTTAATGTTTCTCCCAACTACTTTGCATAACTTTTTCAATCCTTAGCCCTGCATAGGTTTTTTGATCCTTAGCTCAGAGACTTTCATATCAACATCGTTTTACAGCAAACAAATTTTACTTTCAAGAACTGGTTAATTTTCTGATCTCATGTAGCTATATGCTGATTATGTTGAATTTAGTTGTGACACTGATCACCAAAAAACGCGGCATCATATTTATCAATTTATAGTACAGGGGCCTGTTGTTTTAAAGGTGGATAGCTCTATCTAGTGGATTGTGAATTTTCTTAGCCTTCGTAGAATTTTATATTGATCGTTATAACAAAAAATTACGACAGATATGGATAGATTAAAGTCTGTGATATTTGTATCGTTAATCAAAATGGAAGTTTTGGCGTTTTTCTCCAATTTTATGAACGCTGCAAAGATCACTATGCAATGGATACCCCAGGGTCCGATTGCACAGCCCGTTTAGCTTTAACTGTGGATAAACAATGTGATAAACCCGACTTTAAAAGCTTTTACTCATATCTCGTAAATGTTTCAAATCCAATTTTATGTGCTAAATTCATAGTTAAGCTGAAAAACTTTTCAGTTTTGTTTTTCAACGAATGTTTGAATATGATATATGTCGCGAACATATCGACTGCTTAAAGCCTGTTTTCCACTAGGCGGAATTTTCCGTGCGGAAAATAAATCTAGCAGCAAGATTGGTTCGCTTTAGGACAAAATATACTGCTAGTCAATCAGCTTGGTAGATTTATTTCCAGCACGAAAAATTCTGCCTAGTGGAAGACAAGCTTAAGTAATCGAATGACCGGACACCAGAAATCTGATAACGCGGGGTCTTTCGTGTGCATGCTCTTGCTTAATCGGCAATACTTTATGTAATGTGGGCTCACTGAAATTTATCTGATTCAAGCTTCTAAGACAATGTTCGGAAACTAATGAGTTTCTCTAAATATTCCACGAAACACAAACGCTTTCTTGACTGTCATCCTTTCTTGTGAATACAGCGACTTCTGTGGCTTTTCTGTGATTGGTAACCACCCAAATATATGTACATTGACGTAGACAGGTTTGCACAGTGGCGAATTCAGCGTAAGTCAAGATAAGTTACCGCAGCTCAAGTTTAAATTCAAAGTACCTAACAATGCTACTGTATATGAATTTCCAAAGAATATTGTAGAACAAAACTCTTCCCACGGAATTAATGTATTTTGAAATGTAAATATAACCAGTTAACAGTAATTCGGCAATATCCATGCAAACATGCCGCACTGATCTCGCGCTAACCATCGCTTCCAAAGTCGAAGTAGTTGATCTCACCGCAGCAAATCAAATGCGTTATCTCATTCGATTACTCCAGAGTCAAGCCCGCATCCCTAACATTCAAACGGGCTTACTCTGGGCACATGCTGCTTAAGCTAAACCTCAACGGGGGTTAGTACAACCCCGACCCCAGATGTTTCCTCGCCTTATGTTATTGGCGTCATCTTGGAAGAAATTCAAAGAATATCTTCCTCGTTTGCAATTCAAGTTTCATCCAGAACGACGAAGACCTTTTTGTTCTTTAAACCTAAGAGGAATAGTCGCACACCAAGTATCTTCAAATCGCGCAATTTTCGTGTTTTGTAGTGACTGTATGTGAAATAAATCCATGCCGGCACTCGGCCGTGTGTGTAGAAAACAATAATGGAACATTTACGTGCATCTGCGAAGAAGGCTATGACGGACTACTCTGCGAGAAAAAGGGTACAGTACTTAAAAATCTAGTTCCTATTGCAAAATGCTACTTATCGGTATAGACGTACTACTTCCGGTAACAAGCCAGTGCTTCGCTGCGAATTGACAAGGTCGAGGAATTAACAAGGTCATTTCTGATTGGTTGATTGCATAAGTAGAATATGTGTGGGATTGAAGTAAAGTTTAAGTAACATTTGCCACCAATACTTGCTTGTCGTCTAAGTTTCTTCTTTATCATGGTCTCTTATTCTACAGTTGACTCAACTCCAAGAGTTGAAGTTTAAAGAAATTTTAGCTTGGCCAAAGTCACTTTATATGCAAAGCACAAGGCAACTTTTTTCTTGCAAATTCAACATAACAGGTTGCGTTGCAAATTGTAATGCGGATTGTACTTTGTTCAACTTAGTCAGCTATTTGCACACAACGAAAAATTTCGATGCAGGTTGCATAGGAAATACGTTCCACTTGCATGTCTAGCATGCCTTCGTAGCTTACAATATTTCTGAAAAATGTTGAAAACTTGCCTCAAAAAATTGCAACATGTGACATCACTTGGTGTTTAAGGTGCATCCACTAGGTGAAATTATCTCTTTTCTTCCGAAACTGTAACCGATAATCGACACTTAAAAACTAGCAATGGTACTTTAACATAACTGAACACGTAGCTACAATCTAAATCGTTTGAACTGTACAACTCTGCGCAGTGTTTCCATCCAGCCGCGATGGGAAACTTATTGCTATTCTGCAAATGATACAACTTCTGCGTTTATGCAACTTATTTGGGCGAGATGTGACGAGAAATTTGCCATAAAACTCTATATACAGTATACCAGCAAGATGGCGAGTTTTCCAAGATTAGTATTCTCTTTGTGTGAAAAAACATAGTGTCAAGCAAATCCGTTACATTTTAGCCGTTTAGCATTTTAACCAACGGCGCGTTTTGTCCCTGTGCATAAACATATCATCTCAGTGAAAGCGTACCTTTTCAGCTAGGCCGCTCATGTAAACAAACCTTAAATACAAGATGCATTCTGTTCTAGTGGCACCCTGCAATAAAGTGCCATGCAAGAACGGTGGAAAATGTTCAGATGATGGCTTGAAATGCTTTAAATGTCAGTGTCTTAAAGGATTCAAAGGATTTGATTGCTCTGAAAAAGGTAACTTATCAGTATAAGTCCTTTTAATGTTTGTCAGATCGATTTTGCCAAGGCACCAGGTATGACAAAAGAGGCAAGTACTATTAAAATAATTGTAGTTATTTTTTATTTGATTCAATATGATGACACGTTTAGAGCTATTTGTTCAAAGTCGTACAAAGCACAGAGTTTGCTTTGACATTTTCTGGCCAATAAACACGCTGTTCTGGCTCGCTGCTACGCCTGCAGCTGCGTATTTTTGCATAAAAAAACGAAGACACGTTGCACCACTGAGAAGTGAACTTTCTGCAGCTTATCTTTATTCTGTGGTACAAAGTATTTAGCAGATTTTCGTAAGGCCTGGTTCTCATATTTAGCTGATGGTCGGCGACGCTTTTGTTCTTGATCATTGGGGATCAAGGAGAATGGACGTCGCCGATCATCAGCGACATGTGAGAACTAGGCCTGGTTTTCATATATCGTAATGTATGGGTAGTTTTTCCTATCCATCGTCTTTTGAGCATGCAATGAAGCAGGAAAGCTGTGTGAAAGACAACTGATTTTGTATGTACCCAATGACTACGTACAAAGGCTGTGCTCATAATTTGTGAGGAATTGCACAGTGACAAACAAGCTTTAATTGACCGATTTCATGAAAGTTGGCAATGCGAAGTGTCTTGTACCCTCCATAATCATGTTATTACAAGATAAATATACCCACAGTTTTAACGATGTTATTGAGGAAATGATTTCTTGAGTGGACTTCGAGTATATGCGCAAGTATAATACCCTCAAAATAACGCCTTTAATTTTGAAATATCACGCTTTTCATATATAGTTCTGCCTTGCGAAGCATCTCCGTGTCAAAATGGAGGAACCTGTTTTAATAAAGTAAATGGAAGATTTAAATGTGTGTGTACAATTGGTTATACTGGCACAGTTTGCACTCACAAAGGTACAAAAATTTTATTCTTTATTTCTTCTCGTAGCTTTTCGTAAAACCTTGTGTAAGGATAAGTATGGTCAAGCTACGTTTTCAAATGCAATACATACACAGAAAGTTTCGCAGAAATTCATATAAGTATTCCCATTAGATTTTCCTCGTATCCAAGGATCGCCGATTTCTTACTGAGGAGCCTCTATTGCGTTTCCTATGGAAACTTCATCCATATAAGAATTCCGTTAGGAATTTTTTGCTGACGACTTTCATTTGACTATATCGTTATGGCGGCGATACTGGATTTGTACCATGTGTCTGAAATTCCTTTTTATCAAGACTGTACCAACTTTAACATCATAGGAGATGAAGTCCATGGTGCATGCCAGGTCGGCCAGTCTTGGCACTCTTTGAGAGCCCAGGCAAAATAGTTTGTAATCATGAGCCATCTATAACAACTTTGCGGACCGTCTTTTGATTGCACAACGGTAATTTCAAATAAATTAAGTCGTTTTCTTGAACGATCTTTCATTTCCAGTGAAAAGTTTCTAACGGTCATTTTTGATATTTTTGGCCGTTATCTGAGACCCCGACATTAGAGAGCTTAAGCAAGCGACGTTTTTGACAACACGAACGGCATGAGAAATGTCAAAGGACAGGGTCAAGCACGGTGATTGGTGGAAAACGCCCAGTTTACTTCCGATCGACGTTCATGTTGTCAAAAACTCTGCTTGCTTAAAGCTCTCTATTACTTGGTTACAAACAGCTTACTGAAATATTGTTATTGGGGAAAACCATATTCTAATTTGCTTCATTACTTCAATCCTCTCGCTACCTATACTGAAGGGGAAATTCCAATAGCTTTTACCCAACAGCTAGCACTGGGCGATTTTTTTCTCCTTGATTAATGAACGAGGCAATTTAATTTCCGATGTTGATAATGATTCTATTTCCAATATTTTTCTCGTAAAAAAACAATAGATTCTCTCTTAAATTCTCGTGTACTGGAAGGCAACAAATTGTGGATCGACCTACTTAAGAGGTGGCTACCTTCGCCAGGCCGAAGAAATCTTCGTGTAGAGCTTTGCTACAGAGCTTCTACTCATGGGTGGTCCGCGATCACCTTTCACAGACGGTGTGATTTTAAAGGAGCTACTATCGTTTTGATAAAAGCTGATGTCTCTGTTTTTGGAGGGTATGCTGGCAAATCATGGGGAGGTATGCTTCCACAATTTTAGAAGATGTTAATTCTCATGCAGTCACTTCTAGCTGTACGAGTTGCAGAAAAAGTCCAATTTGGAAACGTTAATGGTAGCGTCTGGTATCCCCAATTTGCAAATTGTCTCATAGTTACAAAGTGCTCTTTGAAAATAGTATCGGCCCAGAGAATCGATGTAGGCATTACGAAGCAAGTTTTGAATTCAGGTTGATTGAACAGATGCACCCGTCTTAAATATTATCAAGGCAACTTGCTGCATTTAGTTTAAGAAAAATGCGTTTCAAGTTGCCAAATAGAGTCGCCTTGTTGTGACACTATCTTTAATGCATATTTCAAACTGTTCATATTTTGCGTTTTTAGGCCCAACTGGTTACAAAAGAGCTGATTCGTCCTTTATCTTTTCGTTACGCAACAAAGCCAACCTTTCTCCGTTCAAGTCCATTGTCTACCGAAACTTTGCGAATTCCATGTACACCAAAAGTAATAGTGGTCCAACTTTTGGAGGCGGTCACGATATTTTTGTCGCTAACCAGGCTACTTTCAAAACATCTTCATACACCAACTTTGGTTTCACCTACAGACCACCGATTGGTTATACTTATTCTTCAACCAAAGCCCGAAATCTGTTGGCAGGAAATTATAATTTCAGACCTGAAGAAGTTGAAGTTTACTACTTTCTCGTATTGAGTTAATTGGACAGTTGCTCTTTGTACTGTAAGTAGTTATCTATGTAGGATCCCAAATATTTTTAAGTTTCGGTAATATATGAATCAACTAATCGTGTGGCACAGGAAGGATAATTATGATCAATTTGAGTAAACAAAAAACCACTGTTTAGCCATACGTATTCTCTTTATACTTAGCCCCCCACTCCCCATCTACTCAAAAACAAGTCTTTATGTGCTTTATATAATTAAAATAATTTGTTTAATAATTTGTTTGCTTACCTCATTACATTTTACGGAAAATTATATGAGATTTTAAGGATAACTATATATGTCCCCCCTCTCAAATAAGCCCGCTCCTCCCTTCAAAAGAGTCTGACAAGAATAGGTCCGCCGACGGGAGCAAATAGAGAGAATACTGTATTTGTTAAGTTTTCCTTCCTTGCTCTGGAACAAAACGCATTTAAGTAAACCACTCTAGCTATATCGAAAAGCCCGCCATCTTTGCTTTTCTATCGACGTCGGCGTATACCAGCCTTATTAGGGGTGCAAAGGATCACTTTAAAGTTGTTTTCCACTACAGCCGTTTGCTCCGCGCGGGCGGAACGCGCCATTTTTAACATGCTTTTGCCGTTGCCTGTAGAGGCGCTTAGTTTCGGGTGCACGCTCCCACGAACAAAACGGCTGTGGAAAATGGCCTTCAGTAAAGTGCGGCGGCGTTTTGTGTTATATTGGCACGCGTGCCATTGGCGGTGAATATTCAGCTACTGAATAATTTTGTGCGCTAGTGGACATTCCCACACAGTGTGCGCGTAAACAGCTGTCAGCTCCGCAAATGATGCGTAATAGAGAGAGTATGGGTTCTTAAATAAAATTTTTGTTTTAGAATGGCAGTCAATAGCATCCGCACAATCATAGCCAAGATTTTATCCTCGTTTCCGGTTTAGGCCTTTACTAGTGGCACGCGTGTCAAAATCAACTGCCAGTATCAAGTGCAACGTATTCAGAGAGTTCCTAATGGGGCTCCAAGACTAATTTATCGCTGCCCGAGATTTTCGCATGTCACCCCAATGCTGAAATCACTTCATTCGTTGCCAGTAAAATTGCGAATTGACTTTAAAATCGCACTACTGGTCTACAAAGCCCTCAACAACTTGGCCCTCGCCTACATTGTTGACTTACTTAGCGAATTAGCCATTTCAGATTGCAGCCCCTTTGCCCGCCTTTCGGGCAGGTGGAGCGTCCGTATTTAAACGTGCGACTTGGCTACAAACAAACAAGCTAACAAACTAGCACGGAAAAACAAAATTTATGTTTTTAGTCTCTGAAAGAATGCTGAAACATTTTTCAGAGAATCCACACATTGTGATAGGTAGGCATAACATTAGACAAGTCGCAAAAAGATAGTACTAGGAATTCTTATAGATGAAGAACTGAATAGAAAGAACATGACATGCAGAGCAAAAAGTTTTCAAAATCAACGGCTTTGTTAACTCGTGCAAAACCCTTCGTAACTGACGAGGCACTACTTATAATGTTTAATTCCTTATTTAGTTCTCCCTCACTTTACATATTCTTCAAGTGTATGGCGGAATGATGATAATAACACCATACAAACAAGCTTTACAAAATATAAGGATGGGCGACACGGGTTATTGCAGCCTTTTTGCACGATCAAACTATGGTGTAAGAAGTACTGAAATCTTTCACGGATTGGGGTGGGAGTCAATTAGAACTATAGTAAAGCAGCGCGATGTTGTAATGACTTTCAAGACCCTTAAACGTAACTATCTGAATATATATAATACGTTTAAAATACAATACAATACAATACAATACAATACAATACAATACAATACAATACAATACAATACAATACAATACAATATAATTTATTTAACTACGGTAAAAATCTTCAGTATATGAATTTTTAAAAGAAAACAAAAACTAACCGATTTTCAAGATTGCCGTAGGGAGTCGAGACTATAAATTACTAAGAAAACTATCTGTAGCCTTCTTGAACCGCGACAATAATGGAAGTTTACGTATTTCCTGAGGTAAGCCGTTCCATAATTGCGCTCCATTATAACACAGGCTTCGTTTTAAAAAATCTGTACGAGGTTTAGGCAAGTTTAATTTAAAATCAGAATTCCTGACATTGTAAATCGTATCGCGAACGGAGAAAATATTTCGCCAATAGGACGGCAAATAACCATTTAGGATTTTAAACATAACATAGCTAAGCTTTGAGTTCCTTACGTCGTAAAGCGAGATTATCCAAACGTAGCTAGCATTTAACAGGACACCAGCATTGGTATCATAACTCGACTTGGTAATAACTCTAAGAGCTCGGTTCTGCAATCCAAAGAGCGTTTCTCCAAGGGTGTCCCAGAATGATGTGCGTGGTGAATCCTCAGACTGGTGCTTGTATCGTTGTTTGCGCCATGCAAAATTATAAATATCTTATAAACTTTGCAAACTTCGCATGGCTATCTCCCCCGCAGTTTACAACATTTCGCCACCAAACTGTGCAAATTTACTGTGTGTATAATACATCGAACAAAAAATACATGGAACGCTACCAGAAGCCAATAATTGAAGCCAAAAGTCCGAGGTCAGCCATAGTCTTTCCACAGAACGGAAAACACCGCCAACAAAATTAACATTTAAATACTTTCGGAAAACGAGAGAAACTTTGCAAAAAAACAAACTCTTACGAAGCTACTAAGCATTTTTTTAGCAGAAAGTAAGAAAATAAGCACAAAGAAGAAAATAAATGCAGTTTTATTCGAATTTTATGAACAAACTGCCCAAAATAACTTCTTTCTTGACAAAAACTTTCAATTAGGAGCGAACTCTATATTCCCGCGAGAGAATCGCGAAGCAGTAAACACGGGTGTCTGGGCGTCAAATTTGGGGGTAACAATTCTATGTCCAGAAGACGTGAGACACTCGGTTAGGAGTTGGGTTAGCGGCAGGGTCAGGCCTACATGAAGTATTCCCCTTTTCTGGACATGGAATTACTACCAAATTTCGCTTCAACTGGTATTAGACAGTATTATTAGAGGTAGCGTTCCATGTACTTTTAGTTCAATGGTCTAACATAATCTCTTTCCAGCTGCATAGATGAATTTCTTTCTTTTTGCAAAGTTCGAAATTCAGTCTATCATGGATTTGTCGATTGCGCACGAATCCTTTGTCTTAAAACTCTCAACTGGAACCAATTACGCCTGGTTTCCACACGGTCGTAACTGTCGTAAAGAAAAAGTAACGATCTTTCTAAACAGCCAAAATAGAACAGCTTCAAACTAATTATTAGCAAAACAATTTTTAGCAGATAATATATGCATGTTTTCTATGAGATATACTGGTAAGGACATAGAATGTTGTGGCCGTTGAGAGACATCGTGCTTTTTCACAGTTACGACCGTATGGAAACCATGCAGGCTATAGACTTTCACACGATTCTTTTCGATTTTAACTATAAGAAACTAGCTTCGCGCGAAAAATCTCGCTAGTAAGAAAGCGGCTTTCGAATAATTATACGGATTTGTTCGAACGAGAAAAAAACTAGCAATGCAACTGGTTCGCTAAAAATGGCTCCCTACAGTTATGTAGAAAGGGGACTAGTGACTAAATGCGAAGCGTGTCCACTCGCAAGCTTAGCGAGGATAACACGAAATGCAACGGTCGCGCGCGGTATATTTAATTCTAAAGGTAAAGTTTCAAAACAAAAAGTCATTCAAATTTTCAGATCGTTCATCTTCCGAAAAATTTGGGACTTTTCCTGCTAAAAATTAAATAATTTAGCTACAATTTATAAGGGATAAAAAAGACAGGCTCCGAAACATTCTGTTTCGGAGAAACTGCAGTTTGAAATCGACATTCCCGTGAAGGAAACGACGAGATCGACATCGGTAACTTACGCACAAAGAGAAATAACATACAACAAACTTTCGTCATTTTGCAAACTTTTCTTTTCAAAATACAGAAATCAGGAGAGGTTAATAAAAAGTAGCTCACTCTATTCTCGTACTTTTGACATTAACCTTTTCTACAAAGAGCTACAAACCTGCAAGATTTTCTCAAAATGTAAACAAATTTATACGACGGCACGCGAGTTCGTCTCGCAAAATAAAGGTGACGCATGCGTAAACATTGATCTTGTCGAAATGAAATTTTGTCACGACAGTGGTGACCGCGTGCGAAGAAAAATGAAAATTTCAGGAGTTTTCTTCGGTGAATTTCTTTTAAACTTTGTACATGGAAAGCGCATACAAAGTCCAACAAAATATTAAATTTTTAGAAAATTTCATAAGGCACAATGATTTTAAGAGAAGAAATTCTGTGCCGCAAAATCTGCCTTGACAAACACATTTCATTTTCAGATATGTTTTAGATTATCAGAAAATGAGTCTTTACAGAAAATTTTAAAAAAATTGACCGAAGGAAACAAAAGATATAGGTCTTCTTATGTCAATTATGAAGAAACAATGAAAAATTTTTAAACATATATTTTAAACTTTAAAAAAATACAACAAATATATTAAACAGTTTACTAAAAAAGCTAGAACAAAAGGTATACCATTCTTATCATAAAATGGTTCGTTTAATGCTCGTTACCCATTTATAGTGTATGATCGAAGCGACTTTACCCCAGGTAACGTTACCGGTACTTGGGATAAAGTTACTTTATTATAGATAAACTATTGCTAGTCTCACATATCCTAATAAACATTGTCCTGCAGCCACATTGCATAGGCTTCGACTTCCACTTTGGGGCAATGTTGATACGCGTCGGATGTTAAATGGTTTCCACAGGTTTCCAGCCATGCCAGGTTGGTAAACAAGTTCTCAGGTTTGGGGCAGTCAAAACACTCCACGTCGACTGAACGGATGTTGAGTCGTGTCAGCAAGTCCTTTTCAAAACGCCCTCCTTTGTAGGCCATTGTGGAAGAAAACATCTTTTCGCGCCGCCCAGTAGAAATCCTCAACAATGGTCTCCAGTTCTGTAATGTGAAATGCTTCAATCCCCTGCGGCACGCCAAACGGCAGCTGGTGTACGTATTTTTGTACGTAGCAACACGTCTTTAGGTCACCCAGTGTCAGATCGTTCCAATGCAGATCAGTATCGAAAAAGAAAGATGCGGCCTCCGTATTGCCAACATTTATTATTCCCAGTTCTTTGCA
>JAODVM010015565.1:0-40205 GCA_025400095.1 Phenganax marumi
GCAAGTGCCCTACAGAAAGGCATTCACCCCCCTGAACAAATAGTTTTCAAAATGGCGCCCGGGGGATGATGGTCTCTTTTTAGGGCACTTGTCAGTTTAATGGCGGCCACTTACGCCAAAATTAGTGGCTCGAAGACTAGGTCGGACATCTGTTAGTCTCATCTGTGATTTCACTGAGCCACACCACTAAACGATAGCAAGTGGTGGTTAACATAATAACCAATTGAAAATGAATTTGAATTGCTTGTTCGTAAAAGAACATTGTTTTCTTCAGTACCATCCCGGAATAGAATGAGTGGACATGCTTTGTTTGTTTAGGTTCTAATCCTTGTTTAAATGGTGGTAACTGTTCTGACCTCTGGAATGAGCACCAGTGCGCATGTCGATCACCTTATGGAGGGACTACTTGTGATCTCTATGGATGCGAATGGACGAACCCGTGTTCTAATAATAGTACATGTGTGAATCTCCAAGAGACTGATGAATATGAATGTAAGTATCATAGTAACCGATCTATGAAAACGCGAACGTTTTTTTTGATGTCACAACAACGTTTTTCCGCGCTGTTATGCAAATTGGGACGTTTTGTAAAAACGTTTTTTCGCGCTATTATGCAAATTAGGACTTTTTCCGCGCTATTATGCAAATTAGGACGTTTTTATGACGTCATAAAAACGTTTTTTCGCGCTATTATGCAAATTAAAACGTTTTTCCGTGCTATTATGCAAATTAGGACGTTTTTATGACGTCACAAAAACGTTTTTCCGCGCTATTATGCAAATTAGGACGATTTATGACGTCACAAAGCGTTTTTCCGTACTATTTTGCAAATTTGGACGTTTTTATGACGTCACAAAAACGTTTTTCCGCGCTATTATGCAAATTAGGGCGTTTTGTGACGTCACAAAAACGTTTTTCCGTGCTATTATGCAAATTAGGATGTTTTTTGACGTCACAAAAACGTTTTTCCGTGCTATTATGCAAATTAGGACGTTTTTATGACGTCACAAAAACATTTTTCCGTGCTGTTATGCGAATTAGGACGTTTTATGACGGCACTAAATATTTCTACTAAAATATTAAACAAGTTCGTGAGCACGCACCCCCGTTTTCGCTGAAATTGCCATTGAACACGTGCTTCGTGGCGAAATATTAACTATTGTTGCCTGCACTAGTGGCGGAAGTCATAAGAGTGCAACATATAACCCACTTTGCTTTATTGTGGTAAGACAAAACTTCGAAGAAGTCACAGATACTTGCTTTTTTCACCGTGGTTTCTCATGAAATTCTCCAAGACTTCCAATCTTGTTCCAAATCGTCTCAAACTTCTTCCAGGCGATAATCATCGATATATTTCCAGAGAAAATTCATTTTCAGGTCACAAGAACATGGTTTTAAAAATTTGAAATACGTCATATTCGTAAGGGTACCCCTTTATAACATTTTATAAATTTGATCGATATGTTTGCAAAAAAGTCACTTTCAGGTAGTGAGCTCGGATTTTTTCCCCATACAAGTTTTTTCTTATTTCTAGATTCCTTCTTTCTCGTTGTACAACGACATTGGCAAGCTAGCAGTTGCTCTTGAACTTCTCCAGACTGTACATGCGTTAACGGTAGAACAACGCGATCTTGTCAACTGGTTTCATCGTTTTATCTTTGAAGAAACTTTGAGTTTCCAATCGTGTTCACCCACACGGAATGGCTGTCGTATTGTGCTGCTGAACTGTGAAGAAAAACGCAGATACTCAAGTCGTGCAGTTATCAATTTTAACCAAATGATGTTACTAATGGAGACAGTATCAACAAGTGACGGAAAATTTTCTTCCCAGACTGATTTATTGGACTCTGTTGTCATACAGAGCTACCGTGAGAATCCCGGACACTATGTGGTCACTTCCGAAACCAAGCTCACTCCTTCTAGTGCATTTCCAGATCTAGATGTTGCTAAAACATTCCAAGAGTATCATGAGTCAAGATACCAACGTAGAATCAGAAATCTATCCCAACCGTTGATAGAAGTTATTGGTCACAGCCGCAAGATTGATTGCCGATCGGGAAAGAGCTACCGCGATTCGGAACGGCACCAAGACGTTAGTGTTTGTCGGCGGAAATCAAAAGATAAAAAAGTTTATCTAATTCCAGAAACATTAGAGTTCCGGACCAGTCCGATGTCATTAACTTTGCGCGCACTGTTTCTGCCAGCAATAATCTACCGTGTAGATAGCCTCGTTTCCATTGCAGAACTGCGAGACAGTATTTCTAGCTACGAGCCTCTCGGACTGGAATCCCTTGTGGAAATGCAGAAATCTCCGAGAAAAAAATCGAAGTTCAGTATCGAAAATCTTTCAAGCAATGACGAAGAAGCCTTAGTGTCACTCTCTCAATATTTTTATCCCTATGATCCCTCCAAGGCTGTTCCTCTTTTCAAGTTATTGGAGGCAGTTACATGCGCTAGTTCAGGCGATGATTTTAACCTTGAGAGGTTAGAGATGCTGGGGGATTCGTTCCTCAAAATGGCTGTAAGCATTTATGTTTACTGGCACAAAGATCACAAGGATGAGGGGAAACTGACAAAATATCGCACACGGCAAATATCGAACAAGAATCTTTTCAAACTTGCTACGAAACGAGATCTTCCGAAATGCATCAAACACTCCGTCTTGTCTAAAGACACCTGGGTCCCACCTGGCTTCGCTCGCAGTAACCTCTCGAACGGCCACCTCTCATTTGACTATGACTCCGACGTTAGCGATGATGACGTCATTGATGGCGACTTCGTTGTCAGTAATGACGTCATGTCGCAACGGATCCCAGATAAGAGTATTGCAGACAGTATGGAGGCGCTAATTGGAGCGCATTTTATCGAGTGTGGATACATGGGTGCACTGAAGTTCATGACATGGTTAGGTGTGGACGTATTTTTCGCCAAGAGCAATGAAGATGAGCAGCCAACCAATGGCAGACGTAGGAAATCTCCTACCCCTCAATGTCCTTCCAAGTATGCAAACTATCCCCTGCCCACCTTAGAGATTCCTCCAGATGAAGATAGACAACGATATGAGCAGATCCTCGCCGAGCAGACGCGAGAAATGTCGTCGTTTGAGAAAAAAATTAAATATCAATTTAAAAACAAGGTTGGATCTCGTTTGGATTGTTCTAGCATTAACAGACTGTTCTCGTACGGCCCATTTGTGTTAAAGACATACTTGTTAGAGGAGATAAAACATTTGGCTTCTAACATCTTGAAACAGCCGTCCTGTGCAATCGTGAATTGACGGAGTGATAATGTTTATCTTTTCGTTTAGGTTTTGTTGCTTGAGGCGTTCACCCACCCGACGTTCAATGACAACCACATCACTGGCTCATACCAACGTCTTGAGTTCCTTGGGGATGCTATCTTGGACTTCTTGGTCACCCAACATGTCTACAATAACTGTGAATCCGATCTGAAGCCTGGAGAACTGACTGACTTGCGTTCTGCGCTGGTTAACAACAATATCTTCGCCGTCATCGCCGTTGAGAACGACTTTCATAAATATTTGAAAGAGTACTCACCTGGCTTGTTCAGTACCATTGGAAATTTCGTCAAAGGAGTCCACGACTACCAAAAACATTTTGAGAATAAGGTAGTGAATAGTGCTGTCGTTGACAAATCGTTGCACGTAGGCCATCGGAAATGATATCCAGTAATTTGTCTGAAGTAGTGAAGCAGCCATTTTGGTAGAAGTCACTGCTACATGGAAACAAGGCTAAGGACTTCTTTACAAGTGTCCTATTGATTGAGCCTCATTTCTATGTTGCTGTGACACAGTTATGCATATCGTGTTCCAGCTGTCAATGTCATCAACTCACAATTTATCCACACACTTCAGGTCAATCCTGATCCTTACGTCATAGCTGTTGAAAGTGACTCCAGTGATTTAGCGTGCATCGAGGCGCCTAAACCCCTTGGTGATATTTTCGAATCGGTGGCTGGTGCGATATTCCTTGACAGTGGTTTGGATATCCACCAAGTCTGGAGTGTTTATCATCGAATGCTTCGGAAGTTTATAGGTCAGCCTGTGTTTCTCTATTTTGCTTTGGCGCATGCGTAGTTCCATTGGAGATCCGTTCGTTTCATCTTTTGTGAGCCCTGTAACGTGCGTGTCTTTTTGAGAATTCTACTTTAAAATGTGCTCATATATTTATTAGATGAGTACTCGAAGAACATTCCTAAAAACCCCGTCAGAGAAGTGAAAGAATTGGATGAGAACGCTCAGTTCAGGTGAGTTCGTTTTCACAGTTACCATCATGTTCATTGCTAGACGTGAAGCCTCACTTGTTCGATATTTTTGTAGTTCTGCTGTCATTCAAACAGATGGCAGAGTCTCGTGTACTCTCACCTTCAAAACCGAGAAATATGAAGGAATTGGAAGAAACAAACGCAATGCTAAACTTTCGGCGGCCTACCAAGCTTTGAGAAGAAATGGTAATCACAGTTAGTATCCTTGGTATATGTCATGGTATATTGGCCACGGTTTTCCAGCTCTCTTTTATAACTACATGCTTTTTAATAAGATTCTTGTAGTTTTGCATGGTGAACACAACAGTATGAATATTAGTTTGGGGGTACACCACGAATATTTACTATTGCAGTGATAAATATTCGTGGTATACCCTCAAACTAGTACTCATGTATGCTCTTTATTTTAACATTCAAGGAAAATGAATGTTTTGAAAGTTTTATATTGAAAAAAGTTAGCTTTGTTGTTGTAATAGTTGGGTATATTTAATAGTGATTTTTTAATGGGTGAGTTGTCTTGTCAAGACGTCAGGTGGATGCATGGGTTCTTATTGGTTGATTCCAATCGAAAGAGTGAGTTGTGATTGATTCCACTTGAAACTTGAAGTATTCTCCATCCACAGGCGCTGCCTGTGTGCGGGCTAGCACCTTATACGGTAAATGCGTAGGATAACATGGCTGTGATAGATACAAAATTTTTAAAAATAAAAACATGTGCAGCTGAATTTTAATATTTCCAGCTGCTTGGGAAAGCAAAATTGATCGTTGAAGAACAGGCAGTGGTTGCTTACCAAGCAAAGTAATCAATTTATGTCCAATATCAAGTTCCTTTCCCCGTATTTTAACTAAATTTGGACTATGTTTTATTCTATCAAATTTGTTGTTTTGTTTTTGGTGCTTATGAACCAACTTTCAGGCACTTTTCAGGTAAGTTTCATTCAGTTTATCGTTGTCAATTTAAAGTCAATACTAATTTGGATCTATTACTGTGAAGGTACAGGTAAATAAATTTCCAATCCGGATTGTACAAACTACGAATAGCACAATGAATCATGTTAAGACTGAGACATTGTGTTCAGTTAGAAGTCACTTAACGTAGTTATTGTTCTTGTACAGGTTTCAGTTATAAAGCCTCGTACACTATCATCAACAAGATTAAAGAGGCTTGCTGATTCAATAGATTATGATGATTTTAAAAGTTTACTTTCCCCAATTTTACGAAGCCGTGTTCCTGGCACAAATGGTCATCATTTTGTGAAACAGGTTTGCCAAACTTTAGTGAAGGTTTGGTTTTTTATTCTAAAGCAGCACAAAGTTTGTGATCTTTCTGTGTGTGTAATAAGTCTTCTCAAACTTTTTTCTAGTATATAATAAAGTTCTTCAAAGATTTGGGATGGCGAGTGGATTTAGACGAGTTTGATCAGAAGACTGTGATTGGTCCCAAACGCTTCACAAATGTAATCGCAACAGCCAATCCCACTGCGAAAAAGTTTGTGCTGTTAACTGCTCACTATGACAGCAAAATGATTCTGAGTGAGAATAACAAGGAGTTCTTGGCTGCTGTGGACTCTGCTGTTCCCTGTGCTATGATCATGTCCATTGCTAAGAATCTTGATCTTGAAGAGTTGAAGAAGGTTGGGAAAATGACAGCATTGTAAATAAGTGCATGGCTTACAGGATTTCTAAAATTACCTTTCTTTCTAGAATAATGAATACAGTCTGCAAGTTGTTTTCTTTGATGGTGAGGAAGCATTCGTACAATGGACCGAAGATGATTCTATCTATGGTTCTAGACATTTAGCAAACTTGTGGTCACAACCAGATGAAAATCAAAACACTCACCTCTCTAGAATTGTAAGTTTAAACTTTGACTCAGAAGTTGAGCACTTAAGAACTGGCCCGATGATGATTCTTGATTGTTTTTTAGGAATTTCTTATTCTGCTTGATCTGATTGGTGAACACAATCCAAAGTTTTACAGTGGCTTTCCTGAAACTCATGCTTATTTTGAACGTTTAGTTAACCAAGGTGGGTGTAGATTATTCATAATGGAAAATAGGCTTTGAAACATGACAATCTTGTTGCTTATTTTACAGAGAAAAGACTGAAAAAACAAGGTTCTATCTTGAAAGACAAGCAGTATTTTATTCCAGGATTACTTTCGCAGTCTCTGGGAATTGAAGATGATCATATGCCGTTCTTGAAAAAAGGTTTGTCGCTTTGAACTCGACATTTTCTATTTTTGTGTTGGTGATGAAATGACCACTTGTGGTAATTTGTTTGATATTTCCAGGTGTCCCCATACTTCATGTAATTTCGGTTCCATTCCCTGACTGTTGGCACAAATTGTGCGATGATGGTAAAAATATTGATGAGCAAACTGTTCATGATCTGCTCAAGATATTTCACGCTTTCTTCAAAGAACTTATGAGAGCATAGTGGAAACACTGCGTCGTGTTTCATTGAGGAATCAATTATAGACAAAATTCTTTTAAATAAATATATATGTTAAATATGCAAAGCTAAGCTACGTGTACAGATATATAATAGATATACTAGATATAATTATGATATTCACATATGTTGGTTGGTGTGAATTTGTTTGGAACTGTAGTCAGTTAGGGAATAAAACTGCGCACAATCGCACCAAACTTAAAACTGCGCGCTGTCGAACGGAAACGAAAACTGTGCGCAATCTAACTAAAACCAAAATTGCGCGCAATTGAACTAAAACTAAAGCTGCGCACATCCGAACAGCAGCCTATAGCTGCGCGCAAGAGATAGGAAACTAAAACTGCGGGCAAAACGTGTCATAAAGAAAACAGAGTTTGAGCACAGTTGTTAAGACTTGCTTTGGTGTTTGTTTCAAAAAATTCGTCGGTAGAACTTTCATTTTCGATGATCGGTTCAAACCTTTCATCTTGTTCATCCATTTCATCCCCCCAACCTTCATCTATATTAAATATAAATATTTGATGTTTAGTAGGTGCGCTGACTGGTAGTTTCTGCTGCAAATCGGCCCAAAGCAATCTCCTACCTGCCGATGAAGACGCGCTATAGTACGTTTCATCAATCTCGACCACGTTCGCTTCCCGTTCAGAAAAACATTTTTCACGAACTTTCTTCGCCTTTTCTTCTCGTTTTCGTTGTTTAGTAATCACTTCTGTCATGTGATCTTGACGGTTTCTTTCACTTGCGCTAAATTTTAGTTCCATCTTGAAAAAAGAAACCAGTTTGTACCTTTTTTTTTCATAGGAAGGTTTTCCTTCTTTCAAACGGTCAAACATTTCGGCACAAGCTCCAAGAGAAAGAAAGCTAGTGACTGGCCGCTCAAGATGCAAATAACAGTTTAACAGTGTTTTACAAAATTTGTTATTCAAATTTGCTACGCTAGTCGTTTTTGCTGAGTTTGACCTAACATCAACGGAAAATTATTTAGTATGTATATTGCGAAAAACTACGGATACCTTTCATCGACGAAAAGCTACTGTTGAATACAGTTCAAGCAGTGATGAACAAATTCAGACCTCATTAAATCTTTGAGAAATGGGTGAGTAATCGACAAGAATTCAGCTCTGTCGAAAGTGTTTTAACCATCACTGACAAGCATTTGCAGCGTCAGTTTGGTGGTAACCGATGCGGCGTCCATGCATCATGCATTTTTATATGCTGTTGCCTACATTGTGTATGACTAGAACAGTGCTCCTAGTGGTATTTAAGTTAGTTTCATTTGCTTTTCTAGGCAGAAAAAATTGTATTGGACAATTGTTCGTGAGCTGTGAAGATCGGTGAGGTAAGATATAATGTAGAGTAAGGCACCTGCATTTGGGCGTTCCGTAACCTTTCACTCTCTCTGGCTTGGAAGAGTTCACGATTATGTTTTGATATCGTTTCTGTCTTGCGTTGAAGCTCCTTCAGCAAATGAATACTGGTTATTGGAAAATGTGTATAAACTTTTTCTCAAATATACTAGGGAGTATACATGATCATGAAAACATAATTCAAACCTTGGATCTTTTCTTTTCCGCCATTTCTTGTTTCTTTTTAAGTTGTTCCGCAGTCAGCTGAGGGATTCCTTCCAGTTTCTTCATGAAAAATTATTAAATTAGAAGATTTCAGTTTGTACTATCAATTATGATTTACCTTTAATTTTCTTGGAAATTTTCTTGTTTGTGAGTCTGTCTTCATTTGATGAAATTTCACATCAAAATAAAACAATTTCGCTCTATTGCCTGAAAATTTTTAAGTATTACTATAAAAGAAAGAAGACTATTCATCATTATTGACTGCTGTTAATCATTGCATCACGTGTGTAATTTGACCAATTAACAAGCTGTATTTAGGCGCGCGAAAAGCGTCGCGCCTTCGGATATTCTTCGGCCATTTTGTTTCAATTTTCACCAAATCAAAATATTTGGTCGGTTCTTTAAAAGATTTTCAGCATTTTCGTCGACAAAGCAGCCTCTTTTGCTGTAAAAAGTATAATTAAACCGTAGATAAACATTTTTCTTCAAAAATGAAGCGGTTCACTTCCGAAAAAAAGAAGAAATAAATGCTGAATGCGAAGAAAAATAGCCAGGAGGGGAAGACATCACATGTACCGGTATAAAGTGCGTTTGAGTTTCTGTTTAGCTTTTATAGTTCATATAATAGTAGAAATTTTGCTTGGTTTACAATTTTTTCGCGAAGGCGTTCAAAATTTGTGTCATTTGTGAACGAATTTTCGTAATATATTCCAAGGCAAATTAACGCCAAGTTATACAAGAAGATTAGAATAACATTACGTTAATTAATAACTTGCTTGGAGCGAATTTGAGAAACAGGAATGTAGAAACGCTCATAATTTACCTGGTTCCGAAACTGGAGGCAACTCTTGCTCTACTTTGAATAAAACTTCGACATTATTTTGACCACCATTCCGAATATCAGAAAGTTTTCCATTTTTCGCAATATCGCTGTCGTCTGGTGGAGTTCTTGTCAATTCCTTGTCAATTTCACAACCGTGATCCTTTCCATGAATTTCTCTTTCAAGCAAACGACCATGAGGAAGAGGTTCAACCTGGACCGTACTAGAACTGCAACCCATACTCGGAGAAGTTATGTTTCTTCACACGAATAGATCATATTAAAACACTGAGCAGTAAAAACTAAACTACTTTCCCAGACATTCTGCTGCATAATTTTTTTTGTAACTGTCTGACAGTAAGCTTTGTTGACATTATTGTCGTAGTACTAATTCTTCATTTGCTTATTATTGCGAAATATAATCAATAGTTTGGGTCGCTAAGCAGCGCGAGATGGTATTTGTTATGATGATTTTAACACTATTCTTAAGTTTTTTTTGAAGACAGGAAACCAGCTTTCCAAAAAGCGCAAAAACAAAACTACACTTCTATCTATTTCAACCAGAATATCACTTTTCAACTAACGTTACACTATATACAACTCTATAAAGTTTTAATAATAGCTACAGTGTGGGTCTCACAAGAAAATCTTTTAACATAGTATGTAGAAAATATTTTAAGTTTCGCATTGTCCTTGACAAAATCAATTGAACATTTCTTGTGAGTTTACGGAGAGAGCTTACAAATCAATTTCTCTCTATTTTCTTACAATGTCGATTCATAACTCCTCATTCTCCATATTATTAGGTTGGGATGCAAACCGTTCTATTCTTCTTTGACGTAAATCATTATGAGATGAGTTCGTCGTGTCCAAGTCTTCAGTCCTATCTTGCCCCGAAGTGCTCGCCTCGGGTGAAGTTCGTCCTACCGTCGTTACATTGTCGTCAACTACCGCCCAGCTCGGTCCAGGAATATCAGCAGTTGCACCGACAGCTTCTCTGGGGATGCCATTTGTGGTCGATTCGACACCAGTACTTGCTGCAGTTGGGCGTGTTGAGGTAGGCCTAGTTTAAATTTAACAATCGTCAGTTTGCCACATACTGAGGAACGCGCCGCTGTAGTAGATATGCGAGTTTTTCGCTCCAAACTTACGTTTGTCTGGCAGCCGAGGCGTACTGGTTCAACTGCGCAAGCGCGGTGTCGAGAAGTGAATGAACGTTTCTCAAAACTGCAATCCGAGCTTCCACATTTTCACGCTCTTGTCCTTCCATCGCTTGCAATTCCTCCAAAGTTAGAGACGAGGGATTTACAGGTGCTGGAGGAAAGGGAGGCATGCCTTGGAAATTTTGAAATATTTATGTTAACACTGGTGTTAGTCAGACTGAGTAAAAAAAACAAAGTATATAGATAATAGTACTGCTCACCAAACATTGGAGGTGGAAACATGGGAAATGGAGGGATAAATGGGGGTAATGCTCCAGGCATCTTGAAAAGGTAGATATAAGAATATATATGAGATTAATATTCTCTACTAACAAGTAGAGTCATCTGGTGTTTACCATCTAAAAGAAGAATAGCTGAGGAAGATTTCTCTTACCAAGTTTGGTACAGATGATGGTTGAGAAGTCGATGTGCTGGGGGCATCTCCTTGGGTGGTAGGTGGTGGAGTGGGGCCCTGACCTGGCTGGGCAGGTGGAGGTTGAACACCTGGGGGGAATCCAACAGGAAACATAGGAAAAGGTGGGGGCATGTGAGCAGGATGGGGTGGTACACCTAGAATTTGAAAACATGAGATATCATCCACTGATTCCTCTGCATAATTTCATACTGAATTCCACATCTGATTATACAAATGGCTTAAGAGTATTGACAACTCATGATTTATACCCTGACGTGGTGCAGGTGCAGTTTGAGCTGGCCGAGATTGCAATATGTCCATTCGACAAGTAGGACATGTTTGTTGTCTTTGAAACCATGAGCGTAAACAACTGATGTGAAATATGTGATTGCATGGAAGTTTCTTAGCATTCATCGTCATTTCTTCACGGCAAATAATACACACGTTGTCACCATTTGCCAGTTCTTCTGCTGTTGCATCTGGGTAACTGTTGGGAAAAAATATCACAGAATTATGCAAGAAATATTCTCAGATTTCATTCTTAAATAACTTGAAGGAAACTTACAAAGTATTCATATTAAGAATAGCTCTTCTAGACATAATTACATCACTCACAGATTTCTTAAAGGACCTGAAGAAAGGTAAAATTTTTATAAAAACATAGAAGACATGGCTGTTTCCTTAAACTCTCAAAACTTCCCACCTTAATGTTAGATACATTGGTCGTATTGCAAATAATGGAAAAGTGTGGACTCGAATCATGATGATCATAAACATGATGTATAACACAGACTTTATAAAACCTAGAATGAGATAGATTCATCAAGACATTGTAAATAAAAGCTGGGAGTTTGTATTCAATCTTACCCATAACTAGTTCACTGTACAAAATATAAACAGCTTTATTCTCCCATGGATTAACACTTTGTAAATCAATTGTATGAAGCACATACTTCATGAAAACAGCCACAACAATAGTGAGTAATATTGCATACTGAAACAAAAGAGCAACATAAGTAAGTTAGTCTTTTATTAAGGATTAAGCTTGAAATAGGCAGTGTGCCCACACAAAAAATTAGGTGGAGAGTTCACCTCGAAACCAAACACAAGTTGCGTGGAAGCACCGCTGTTTAGCACACTGTGATATGCCTTGTGCACAAGAAAAGAGTCCAGTGTACCAAGCAATGTTAGTAAGCCTATAAAATGAGATCAGTGACCTTCAGCATAGTTTCATGACTTTAACATGACGTAAAGCAGCCATTCAACAGTTTTTTATGGAAGAAACTGAATCGCTTACTAATGACTCGAATATGAAATACAAACGAAATAATAGGACTTCTTTCCATCTATAAAAAAACAGTAAAGTGTTCAAAATTTTTCACACCACAGAAGATCATTTCCTGGCAAATTTAGACATACGTATTCTACTCTGTCCTCGGAGAGCCAGTGGAAGCATTTGAGAAACAGCAGCATAGTGAACTGAGCAACAAACAGAGGACTAAAATTATCTCGAAACACAGTGAACGCAAGGCATGTTTCTGTCACAGCGTACCATGATCTCTCAATGAGATGCTAGAAATACAAAAGACATTTTAGACAAATATATTTCAACTACTAGTCTTTGTTGAAATGACAGTTGCACCTCTGTCTCTGCTGGACGTAATTGACCAAAAAATACTTTTCGAGACAACTGACCAAGAAGAACCACTAACACAAAAGCCTGGAGATAAAGAACCTACACAAAAGATGTTAACCTAATTGAGTGGCAAGTCTCACTTTGATGACTGAAATCATCAGGTGGTAGAATGAGATAACGAACTGGGTAAAATCGCTAAGTAGACAGCAGTGATGAGCATTGTCACCAGACGGTTAACAAGAGACCTTCGCACATAATGCAGTTAACTGATTGTGGAGCAAGAATCTTACCCTGATGAGAAATTGGTTTGGCATTAGACATTACTGTTAGACAGAGCATAACAGTAACACAGGAGGGGTTATTTTTCTGGACATTGCCTGTTCAAGAGTTATACATAGAGTATCATGAGCAATCGGGGGTTATGGTAGAATGGTATGGTAGTTTGTGGGTACCACTACATCCTTGGGCAGAACAGCGGGGGTGAGGGGCATGTTGATATAGGGACAGCCTGTTTTCCCCTGTTACTTAGGCTCAGTTCAAAACGTATGTTATTCCTTAAACAGCACCCATTACCTACCGCTAAACTCGGATTAGACTTGGTTATATACACGACTGAAGGATAAAACTGCTCTTTTTGATAGTAAGCATTTCCTATAACCAAACTAGTCAGAGCAACACTGCCAATTGACAGCAGCCAGCCTCGCATGTTTACGACGAAATCCTTGACCGCCAGTGTTGTATATATCTCAGTATAGCTCAGTATATATCTGTGTATCAGCTCCACAGCATATTTAGTACAACAAAAATGTATAAAGAAAGTACAAAATAGGTGGAAATAATGAATACTTTGTCGAATAAAATGTAAACACGTCCGCACATACGGGAGCTTCGCCTGTGTGCAGACATCATTACATAACAACATGTCTGTGAATAATCGCGTTCTTCCTTGTCATAATTTATTCAAGTTCATAATTTAATTACCAGTATTTTGAGAAATAGTAGAGTGGTGGTATTGGTAATCCATAAATTTTACTATATTTACTATTGCTTACTCCTTTACCTTTTCGCTCACTCGATTTTGTTTGGTAAAAACGCTGCATTTGCATTTTAGTCCTATTGTTTTAGTCTTTTTAACAAAATTGTTCCTGTTTGACTAGTGAGCTCACTGAGCTGGGTGGTGGCTGAGTGGTAAGAATGCCGTTCTTTGGTTTTCGAGTGTCTAGTTCAATGCCGTAGCAAGAGACGTTTTTCAATTTTTTTCTAAGTTTATCTAAATGAAATATTTTAGCGTTATTTTACACTGACATAAAAGCCACGAATCTCTGTTTTCATATAGACGATTGACAATCCCATGGGAACTCGCTGTCGAGAAACATGAATTAAACGTTGATATACGAAGCGACGACGATTAGGCAATACACTGGCAAATCTTGTTCGGAAGAAGATTTCCCTTTCGTAGAGACTGGCATTAATAGGTGAGTACACGATGATATTAAAAACTACAAATCTCTCTTGTTTTGTCCATCAAACATGTTTCGAATTTGAGTATTTTCTTTATCGGGGTCGATGAATTTCTTTATCAAGTAGACCATATCCAAATCATGCTTCACCCGATCACCGGTTCACCAGTTTAGTTGCTTCATGATTTTTATTGAAAGCAACAAATCTCTGTTTTTCAGTCCATTAAATGTTCTCCCAGTATGAGAACTATTTTTGACTGGGTTGATCTATTTGTCAACCCAGCAAGTACACAATGCAACTACACTTTTAATCATATCGTTACTCACGGTTTTACAATATTTACTGTTGTATATGATTTGTTGTGAGAACACAGTGCTAGTTAAGCCGCCTCTTTCGATGTTCATATACTATACTTTTCTCAGTTGGGTGACACTCGTGTTGTAGACAAAAAATTGTTATGTCCCAATGTTTTCAGTCTTTGATAGTATTGTTACTCCTTTTTCCCGAAACTTGCATTGACCTGGGCGGTGGCCGAGAGGTTAAAATGTTGTGTTGGTTAAAGAAAGATATTGCAATTTTTTCTCAATTTGCGTAAAACAAAGTTTTTTTTGTTGAAATCGATCTATGTTGTTCTATCTACAGATCTATAGATCTATGTTGTTCAATCCATTAAATGTTCCCCGAATATGAGCATTTGATGCATAGTGGTGAACACTGTACAGAAGCCTTACACTGCGTACTAACCAACATCATAAAATTTTAATGAGAACTCGTCCAGTAGTTTCTTTGAACACCCACATATTATATAACTCAAGTTTAGGATAGAGAACAAAGCGATGGTCAAAATTATGGCATGACATAATGCCGGGTGAGGTTATTTATTCAACATTATTTCCTGGATATACCAAACTATATTTTACCAGTTTTGTTGCTGCAGTTAGGCGTTTCGTTTTGAAGATAATTAATTAGAGAGGATATTGAATTTTAAGATGAATCAAAACATAATTCAGTTTTCACTGTTTCTGATTATATAGCCCACGATCAACAAATGATCTATTATCTACTATAACAGACCAGTGGAATTTATTGCCTTCTAATCATTAAGCATAATTGAAACAAGAGTCGCGAGCATTTGGTGCATATGTCTTTGCCTCAGTAAACACTTTTTTAGACCTCGTTCTTTAACGTATATATTTTCTACCTAAACTCAACATCATGCTTCAATCTTTAGTTCTGTAGAATAAAACAAAAAGACCAGCTTCTATATAGATAGAAAGCTAATCATTTTATCTGCAGTAATTTCTCCCGATCTCAGTGCGGTGACATCTTATTAGAGAAGTTAGCATTGCGTCATTGATAACTGAGATAAGATTCCGCTATCTCTTGCTCCGGAAAAAGTCTCTCGAAATAAGACAAAGTTAAATTTTTAGCATAGTACAACCAAGACGCATTTATCGTTACTCTAGTTAAAATTTCATACATCGTCATCGAAGCAAATTGAGTGAATGTCTAATTAATTAGAGAGAAAAGAGCGAAGTCAAACGACATTACGCTGAATTCGAATTGTAGAAAAATTCAAGCGACTCAGGAAGCAAGTTACTTTTGAGCCATATTTGACTCTCTAATTTTAGTACTCTTACCTCAATTACAAATTAGTCGAGCTTTCAGGGTCAAACACGGTACATAGACGATAAAATAATCTTGGTCTCCCTTCACAAATGGTATTCATACCTTGAAACTTTATCATAATTATGATAATGAAAACATCAAGTTTTAAATTGATGACTGGCTGTATCAATCCTCCTTTTTTGTCCGTAACTCCAACTTTCGTTGCTCATTGATTGTGAGGAGTAAACTCTCGACTGTAGCAAAGAATGTGTTCCCATTATTGTGAGAAATAAAACATGACAGGGAGATTTCTATTTTTGAGGGAAAGGAAGTTGAGCTCAAGGATTTGATAGCCTTGGAAGTGCTCATGACCATCACAATTCGGAGATTAACGTAGATTTTGTTGAGCATCAAATATATAGAGTTTCGTTTTCCGCGTTTAATTTTCCTGCACCCAAAATGGAGTAAACGTTCTATTTTTTGAGATTCAAGCAACTGTCTGTTTACCAGTTCGGCCGTTTTGTCCGAATAAGTATGAGCAATGGATCAAAAATGGACTTGCGAAGTCCAAATTGCAGTTCTCAAAAATGTTAGGCGCTGGCCTGTTCTTAGCAAGAGCCGTTGGTCCAAAAAGCGCAGTTGTCGCTAGACCTTGCATTGAGGTGTTGCAATTTTTGCGTTGGCATAGCAAATGCGCGCCATTAAATATCGTTAAATTAACTATTACATAAGAGTAGAAAAACGTTCGTGAATATTACGCTTTCAAAGAGTCTCCTAAGTGTTCAAGTGTCGGTAGAAATGCGAAAGCGAGAACGTAGTGTTGACAGCGCTTGGAAGTCAGTCTGATAATTTAACCGGAAGTAAATGTGAGCAATGTTTCAAGATAAAGGCATCACCAAATATGGCAATACGAAGCAGGCCGCTTGCCCTTATAAGGCAGTGAATTTTCCAAATAAAGCGAAGTGAAGGCACGTGTATTGTTGATTTCATGTTCATATAAAACCTTGCAAGAAAATGGAAACTTGTCAGAATGAACTGGTGGAGTGCAGCAGTGGTGACATAGCGAACACTGTGCTTGTTGAAGGAGAAGTTAAGGGAAATATTGAAACAATAGACATGCATCAACAACAATTACAGCGGGGAATAAAACGCGACGTGGATGAACTACATAGTAGTTCCTCAGATCACGATGATATGGAAGAATCTAAAATTGGGTTAAAACCTGGGAAGAAAACTAGAGGCAGGGTTAAAATTAAAATGGAATATATTGACAACAAATTACGACGATACACGACTTTTAGTAAACGGAAGACAGGAATTATGAAGAAGGTTTGTCTATGTAAATATTAAAAATATCATCCAGTTTTGTGCAAATAATAGTGTTGATTCTGCACGCATATTGTGCAAAAACAGTTTTATTCTGGATTCAGAAGTCTGCAGGCGTTATTTTCTAACTTTGAATTTTCAATATTTTAGGCCTACGAGCTTTCTACTTTGACAGGAACTCAGGTGATGCTTCTTGTTGCCTCCGAGACCGGCCATGTTTATACTTTTGCAACCAGAAAACTTCAGCCAATGATTACTTCTGAAAGCGGAAAAGCTCTCATCCAAACATGTCTCAATTCTCCAGACCCTGCAGTGAACACTGTAGCTCTGGATCAACGTATGTCTGCTACTGGCTACGAGGAACCGGACTTGTCTTATTCGTCTCACGATGTTGACAAGGCAAGTATTTCATTTTTTATGACGAAAGTTTATTGCTTTATTTCATCATTAGCCCAACTATTTTTATTAAATAGTTCTGTTTCTATTTATACAAACCAAACAGTATTTGTAGTCTAGAATTTTAGCGTAGTGCAGCATTTTTGAAACAGATAAAACACTCTTTTGGTGGCCAGTATTGCAAAGAGACGCCATTGTAGAATAATACAAAAACATGTCTACCAAACTTCTTTTCATGTTTGTTCGTATGCAAGGTGTTTCTTAGTAATATTTTGTTTTATTTTTAAGCTATGTTACTGCATGGTCTATTATTTTACGCTGTTGTAATATTTACTCATTCATATTTCGTGTAAGTTTGTTGTGTCCGCCATATATGGCTGCGATGTCTTTATTTGGTGACATGGCGCAACAAAAGTCGCTCCATTTTTGGAAGTCAGTGTAAACTACTTGGGACTTTAGTTTTTCCCCTTTTCTGTTGCCCTTTAAATCCCAATGTACGTGTTGATATCAATGAAACGGGATTGAGTGTTTTTTGTGGAAAAATACTTGTAGTTTGTGAGGTTTAGAGTTTGGTATTTTAAGAATTTAAAGCATTGCGTTCCTGCTAGCGTCATAACGCTGTGAGATTTGGGGAATTAGCCGGATTATAAATACAACTGTCGTCCATGTAAAACATTGCTTGGGAAAATGGATCGGCATTCATACCCCTTTCAAACTTGTATTATGAGAGAAATTGAGAATGTTTTCCTTTAAACTTTGCTAATAAAGCTTACTGGTTCTTGGTGATATATAGTGTTACATCAGTCAGCTTTTTGGAAAATCAGTGGTATTACACTATCTCTAGAAGTCCGTCCAATAGTGTGGTAACATTGATAATGATATTTGAATTATGATATATTCTCTCATAGCATTTGAGCATAAGTAAATGTTTAGTTTTCGCCCAGTGGTAAGCATCATATAACATTATTTCTTCATAAAATTCTGTGAAAATTTTTGAACTATTCGTGGCCCGATAAGTCAGCAAATATTGGTATTTGCAAATGGTTGGAGCTACCTTGACATTGTTGCAGATACTTTTGTGTTTGTTAAGTCATAAAAGAATGCTGCACAAAATATTGATTACAAGGGATAATTTTACCATATGTTTAATTTTCCATGAAGTCTAGTTATTGAGGTTATGCAGTTCTATCAGTTTCTCTGCATTGCTTCAACATCTGCTCTGATTTACAATATTTTGCCAAGAGATTGAAAGTTTCCATCATCAGTAATTTGCTGCTATTTTTGGCAAGCAGTAAAATTAAACATTTCAAGTCTCTTTGGCCTTTGTAAGATAAAACCATGAGGGTTGCCTTTGTACTTAAAACAATGTAGATAGATGAGTGTATTGTCAGGTTTTGTGAACAGCACAGTAAGACCTTAGCCATTGCTACCTTTGTGATGATATATTAACTAAATTCTAGTGAATTGCCTTGTGATATAAGTCTGTAACTTCCATTACTATTTTCAAATGATGTTGTAGTGTAATTCAATATGTGAGATCATTTCTATGTTTGATTTTTTGCTCGGGTAGGCCAAGAATATGTGGTATTTAAGAACACAGCTGCAGATATCATTTTCAGTTAAAAATAGATAAGAGTGACATGTAATTAGGTTTTGATGGTTTTAACACATCCCAGAGTTGGCCTATGGCCATGTCTTGAAACACGTTTGGTTCCCATCTTGATTTGAGTACTGTATGAGGAGAATTCATTTAGCACAGTTAGGTTGTGAGTATTGAAATCCTTAATATGGATAGAAATTCTACAACCACTTACACTCATGAATTTCAAAGGCTAGTTTCCTGTTAAGGATATTTGTAATTATTAGAGAACTGACTTCACAAAAAGCCCATGCTGGGTGTTCATTTTATGTTTCCCTTCAAATCTGTGAGTAACCAACACCATTTAGAGAATTGTTAATCTAGGCATCTGCAGGAATCTTAGAGATGAATTGTCCCTGTTTGGTTAGTTTTGATACTGTATCTCATGAAAAACTGTTTTCAATTCTGAGAAGCTCTAGACTAGGAATGGTAGTATGATATAATGATGATGCATAAATGCATTTCAGACCAGAAAGTAGACGTGTTTCAAATGTGCAAAAAGGCCAATTATAAAGTTAGTTAGACATAATATGAATTTGTTCAGAAATCTCATTGGGAGACTTGCATTGGAAGTATTACTGGCATGTAAATATTTCATACTTGTGAGAATTTTTGAGATATTTGTGAATAGGAGTTGTACTTAAGATAGTTCTTGACTAGATCCTTGAGATATTATGTGTTGTTTCTTTGATGTTACACGAACATGTCTGGACGCGATGGGAAAATAATATCACGTTCTCGACGCATCCCAGGGTGAACCTCTTGCGTGAATTTTTGACCTGTGATCTCAATTAACGTTAGAATCACGGAAAATACGAGAAACCGCAAGAACTGAACGTGATAAGATACAGGAAAAACAACAGGGATAGGATTATGATGTAGAGACGTAATCCTTTTGTTGAGGCGTAACGGAAAGTTTTGATAATGTATGGTCGACCTGCAGTCACTGACGAGCAATCATATACAATGAACTTTAATTGGCACTTTGTCACAGGTGTTTCGAAAAGTCAATGAAAATATACACAGCAAATCTTTTGTCTTCTTGTTCCCCAGTAAACCCGTGTAATTTTCACACTATCCTTTCCGAAGTTCCTTTTTCGTTGAACTTATTTTGGACAATGATGAATTGTGGTGGGCCCTTGTCTTGTATCATTCTTTTTGGCGGTGTTTTCTCCACTCTTTCACAAAGAATCTTTGTCCAAAACGTTTAAGTGAGAAACGTTTTTACTAATGTTCAACAAGGTCATCGGAAGGGTGACATGAAAAGTATCGAAGTTAAAAAGCTCTTTTCCATCAAATCGTGGGTGAACCCTAAAACAAAATCATGAGAAGATATTACTAGATAATTTCACACAAGCCTAGCATTATCAAAAACTCTCCGTTCTCTAATGCTAGAGCGTTCATCTCTTGTGAATGTCAAGTCTCAAAGCATTAATACAAAAGTTCCCAAACTTTCTCCAAGTCTCACAGCCTTAAGTGTGATTGATAGCTACACAGGCAAAAATCTCGAGTAGGTTACCAATATTTCGATTTTTTTGTCAATTGTAATATTTCAACATTTGGTATGTGAAGTATTTGATTCCAGAGATGTTTCACGAACACTCATGCATCAATATTCAACTCTAGTTAATAATTGTTTATTTCCCATCATTTGCGCTTCCGTAAAAGGCATCATATGCTATTTTTGGACATGACTCGTTGCGAAGATCTTACTTGAGGTGTGGCGGTTGTTAAGTCGATTAAATGCAATAATATTAACTTAGTTGTCATGGTGAATTAATAGTTAACTCGTTTCTTCCTTGGTAGATGTCTACCACGGTTCCTTTCAGCCACCTCAAAGCATGTCACAGTGGAGATGAGGTTTAGTTTAGGTTTGAGAAAGGGTTAAATTTAAGGGCAGGGTTGGCATTAAGGGCTAGTTATAGATTGGGATTAAGAGCTAATTAGTACTGAGATCACGGAAGATTTTTCTGTGTTTGTTCATCTTCAATATTTTACTGTTTAATGTTTAAATATCATTCATTCTTTTCAAGTTTGTTCGATTTGTTTTGCTGAACTTTCACGCGTTGTATTTTCTTCAGGACGGGAAAGCCTCACTCTTTTTGAATCAAAACATCGACTTGAATCAAACAGGAACAGGCTCTATGACTGGTATTACTTTGCAATCCGCAGGCAACGGATCATTTCCAATGACGACGTATTTGCCTCCCTCCACGAGTCAGCAACTGCATGCTTCGAAAGCTGGAGCTGGTGTCCAGTCTCTCTCAGTACAAGCCGTGCCTGGAGGAGCATTCGCTACGATATTTACTCCAGCGGCAACCTTTCCTAATGGAGCTTATCAGCTAGGACAAGGCACACAGCAGCCGCTCACTCAGGTACGGTTATATACGAACATAGTATGTTCTCTTATTTTTACACTTAAAATGCTCTACTAATAAGGACGTTTCAACTCCCGCTGCACAATTTTCTACAGTTTCAAGACTGCCTAAACATCTTACATCTCCGTACCTATCTTTTGCGAGCATGGCCTGACATTTCCTTGTGTCTTATTTAAGGTGGTCAATCCTCAAGTGCACTTGCAGCGAATGCAAGCGGCGACGACCACAGCGAACTCTCACATGGAATCCAACTGTACGACGTCACACAACCATCACCATGGCAGCCCAGAACATCCAGAGGGAGATAGCCCGCCTGCAGGCCATATGTCAGGAGTACCTATCAATGTTCTATCAATGCAGGGGAGTGAAGGTGGACAAAACAATGCAGTTTATACTAGTGGCAACATGCCGTTAATGTATAACTCAACTGGAATACTCTATGCTACACCACCAACCACTCAGTCTAGTATGACGGATGGTGACTCTGGTGGTCAGCCGCATCACCTCGTCATGCAAGATCATACTGTGGTGACTAACCAAGGAATACCAGTCTCATTACAACACGTGCCTGGAGCTTTGCAGGTAAACTACGTTCTTTTATCCACTGGAGATTTTCAGTTGTTAAATCTTCCTTGATCTTTGTAACTCACATTCGTGCAACTGTGAGTATATCAAACTGCCTTTTTCCAAGTTTCATTGTGTTTTGAGTTTTACATAGCATGATTCTAGCTAAGAACGTGTAACTAAGCTGATTAGGTCGATCAATGTTTGCTCTCTAAGACTCACTTTTTCGTATGCCTAATTACCTTTTTGCTTTCTCTACTAGGTTCATCAAGAATACACTAATTCGTTGCAACATCATTCAAATGGTATCCATGACAACCACAGTTCACCTGGTGACATGGTTGGCATGGTAGATCCCAGTTCTCTGTCTGTCCACCCGGATGAAAAACGGACTTGAGAACCAGGGAGAACCTTCATTGAGCTTACATAAAGTAAGGCAGGGTCTTAAGGGACGTGCATAAAATGACAAAGCACGATGGGATGCTAGTAAAGGAAAGGAATATATCTGGAAAGAAATTCGCTCAGGACGGTTTTGACTGACTTGGATGCATATAGATTTGACTCACAGGATTTGGGTGTCGTAATCAGGTGATGAACAGATGACGTCATCTGGCATGGCACAAGTTATTTGAAGCTTGAAGTATTTAATGAAACATCTCTGCGAACTGCTCCTGTGGAGTGATGATTACTAGATTTCTCAGAAATTTTCCTTTGATAGCTGTGAACAAGTTTTGTTTAACCATCCCAATAATAACGAAGTCCTGAGATTCATTTCACGTTTCAACTAGTTACAGTGTTTTTTCTAAGTAGGTGTATTTGTTGTGGAAACAAATAGACTCACTCTTAAGTTGACGCCGGTTGAGGAAGGAGACCGTCCTGGGGTCCTTTTAGGACGATTTTAATGCATTGATACAAGACAATAGAGAGCGAAGACTACTATTGTTAGTGTGTTTATGATCTGTGCCAAAATGATGCATCATGAGGAATGTTTTCTATGTTAAAGCTCAATTCAATAAATTCATTTTTCTCCTCCGTAGAAAAATACTTTGTCAAAAAACAAAAAGTATCTTGAGTAGCAAATTAGAAAACTTGAAAAAAGGGCTTGCCTCTCTCGAAAGTAAATAAGTCTGATAAAAATAATACAAGGAACTGACTAGTGTCGGCTTTTCTCCACCCATAAGCTAAGCGGATGTAGTACGTTGTTCAAACAAGAACATATCAGCAAGTAGGAGGTGAAAACCGGAAACGATTGCGTGGTACAGATTGAGATCTGCTTCAAAGGTTTCAGTTGAAGTACAACACTTGTAAACCATTTTGGCCGTGAGAATCTTACTTGTGGTTTTTCCAAAAAGATTAAGCGCAACAGATACACATAACAGTAAAGTCAACGAAATTAGTTTCAATGCTTCCCGAAAAGTTTGGTGTTATTAACCAGATCAAAGTCGTTGTTCTATCTTTTTGTTCAACACACTAGTTTTCTTGTTGCCAAGTGATAGAGCAAGCAAACCTTAAAAGAAGTCCATCAATTATTTACGTCATTTTCAGAAATTCGTAACTGAAATGAAATAAGACAAAGACTCTTTTCTAACTTCCAAACTACACTGTAACCAACCATGGTCATTAGTAATTTAATGAGATTTTCACAGACTACATGAACTATTTTTGGTCGTGACTTTTTAAGAGTTCACCATTGAGGGTGTTTGGTTTTCAAAATGCCTTTCATCGACGTTTTTCAAGTGAAAATGAGGGGTAACGCTTTCGTTGCAAAGCTCTTTAGTTTCACCAGGAAACTATAAAAGTCATAAAACAGTTGCTACGCAGTGTTATAACCGATTTCAATGCCGACTTCTGTCTGGTGCAATATTATTTGGGATGGTTGAACATGATGAATCTTAACAAAACAGTAAAGGGCTATGAGCCTGTGTGCACAGAGAGAGTTCTGATAACTTAAATTTAGCATGTTGTAGTTCTGTTTAGCAAAAGTCGAGTGTAACTGGTTTGTACAGCGCCAATTGTAAATAATAAATTACACAATCTATATTGCTCATGTAAATAGTGTTTAAGTGCGATAATGAGGGAATTTATTCACTTAGTGTTGTTGACAATGTTTTTATCAATAAAAGATATTTTGAAATGTGTTGCATACTGCTTGTTGTGGAGATGCGGGATTCAGCTGCGATGTAGTGCGACGTGAGTGAAAAAGACAATGATTCGTTGAAAAGACGAATGACAAAAATATTTATATTGCAAATTTTATCGAATTCAAAGTTTTAATCCAGTTTCTATCTTATTCGTAGAAAATCCATTTTTCCGTGAAGATTTTTACGAAATATCAGTTTTCAGGAGAAGTTCCATTTCTTCAATAGGTGTTCTAATTCTCAATTCTTTTTCCTCCATCATATCATAAATATCTTGAAACAATTCAGGAAAGAATTTCATTGCATCCAGATAGATCACCTAAGAGAAAGAACAATTAACCACACCATGCATTCAGACACCATTTCATGTCTTAGTAAGTTATTAAACTATACTCACCTTTGACCATGCACAACATTGCAATGCTTGGTAGAAGATTGCTTTAGCTTGACGTAGGTCACCATTCTCTGCTTCGCATTTCATGTAAGATCTCCACATCACGACAGAATGTCTGGTGTTGGGATGGTGGACGGCTCTCTCGTACAATGATCTCAAACGATGAATTACTCCAGTTTGAGGTACTGTCGTCGTCGCTGCAGCAGGATGCGGCTTCTAAAACAACAACAGCAACAAAAAAAGCATTAGATTTCCGTTGTTTCAAGTTTACCTGTCCACCTACTTTGAGACTTTAGTTCAAATCTAGTCCATCTCATACCTGGACTTCCTGACGACCGGTCACTTGCACTGGACTGTGCATCACGCACTGAAACACCTTCTGCCGCTGTTTCTCGTAAAGAATTGCAAACAGCCAAGGAAAAGTCGACTTCGACTTGAAAAGAACACTGTCGAAATATCTCCTAGCTGAAGTAGACAAGCAAGATCTCAACTCTAACGTCACGAATGAGTGGAGGAAAAATGCATTCTCTGGGAAAGTTGATAGGGACGATAATAAAAGATCTCGTAATGGCTTCACAGGACAGACTTTGTTAGTTCCATGAAACTGCAAAAGTTTGTAATTAAAGATAAGAATATCTTCATGGTCTTTCGAGCCGGAGAACTTCATGCTTCCGTCACGAGGTTCCTCTTGGCTTACAGCAGACAACATGGCGTCCAGAACGTTGTTTGCAGCATCAATACCTAGGCTCCAGTATTGGAATATTGCAGAACAGATCATAAAATCAACCAAGAATGATTTACTTTCGGGAGTGATTTCTTCACAGTGCCAACTTTGAAACTCTGTTAACATTAACGCCGTCTTCTCTTGTAAGACTTTGTGGGTCTTGAGCACCTGAGCGGGGTTAAGGACGGCAGTGGCAGCAGATCCAGTAACAAGCATATGTATAATGTGTAAAATTCTCTCTTTGAGATCTTCCAAAGTTGAGTCTTCTCGTTTACTGCAGTTTCTGAAGCCCATTTCCAGTTCACAGTACGATCTGAATTGAAAGTCTTCAAATTCATTTGATTTATCAGGCTGATATCAACTAGACTTAAAATAACGAAATAATCCTCACCTGACAAAATGGTAATATCTTATGTTAGATATCTCATTTTTTAGACTCTGAGACTGCTCCAACAACGACAACACAATTCTCTTTGATTCCTCAAAGTTTCCGTATGTCCACTCTATTTCAACGAAAGCAAACCAGAGTCTTAAGTTGTTTCGATGTTGTTCTAACTTGAGCAAAGATTTGGCAAGTTTCCGCGCAGCTTTGTAGCCCTGCTTACGTTCTTTGGGGTTGGTCTCCGAGCTAAAAACGCTTTTCTCAAAAGTCAGCCAGGATATTGCTAAAGTGACTTGATGATCATCTGAAAAATATTCCAAGGATTGTTTGAAGATATTGCGGAAGAAAATCCGACGGGTAGCGTCTAGACCTTGGTTCTTCAAACTGCTCCAAGCACAGGCGAAACTTGCATGGCTTCCGTTCTCAAAGAATTCTAATTCTTTTTCATCCTCCAGGAAGATCTGGAGAAGATTTTGACGCTGAGTATCGCTACCACAAACAATAGGGAGACGAAGAAAAAACAGAAAATAGTAAAGAAGTTGGAACTTGACATTTTCGTCGGATATCTTAAAAAGAACGCAACTGATATCTTGGAAAAGAACGATCCTATCAGGATCTTCATCATCATCGTTCGTCTTTCCAGGAAACCGTCGCTCAGCATCACGGGATATCTCAAGATTGAGCCACGTGGTCGCTTTCTCGGAATACTTGGCAAGAATCTCTTCTTGTGCTGAACTTTTCTCTTCGCCAGTTTCAGGAAATAGTTCACTCACGGAAATATTCAAGGATGTTTTTCGTCCATCTTCTACCCAACTGCTCCAACCACGGGCATTTTCTTCACCAAACCTTTAAGATCAAAGAAAGAATGCTACTTTCAAAACAATTCAGCTGTTTTAGGAAACGTTTTTACCTCGGAACTTCGCTGTCCCAAAACGTTTCAAAGAGAGAGGCCATCGAACGTTCTTCTTTAAGACTCACTGGAGAAAAGCAGTTGAACTCGATCAACGCCTGAAACGCTGCAATAGCTTTTTCTGTTTGTCCTGAAAATAAAAGATGTAACATTACTATCCATTATAGATAAACCAAATGAATGGAAGGACACTTTGCTTGCATCAGCGTGGATATACCTGCTTGACGAAGAAACTGACAAAATTGCACAAATATTTCAATCATTCCAACTTCCATGTCAACTTCTGGGGAATGAGAAGTGAACGTGCCGCTCTGAATAGCCGTTAACGTAGAGAAACATTTAGTATAGACAGCAAGAGTGTCTGAGAAAGAGAATGCTGAAAAATTAGATTGGCAGAACATCAAATAATGTTTCCATAACAATATCTTCTGTGGATGAGTGAACAAAATCTTTCTCCAGTTCTCCAGCATTTGCTCATTAGTCATAGTTTCTGAACAGACGTTCATATGAGCAACAATTAATTCAACGCAGGACGAATTCTTCTCAACTGCCAGTTCAAGGACGGCTGCTTTCTTTTCAAGCGAAAGTCTACTTGATTTCTTCTGTTTTTCCACAGCAGCTTTATTCAAAGAATCAATCGTTGGATTGCCAGATTCTACTTGTTTTGCCTGAAGATCTGCCAAAGATAACCATGCTTGGATATCGTTCGGATTCTCACGAACTCTCTGATTCAACTTTCGGGTTTTTAACAACAGGTCTGACAGTGGATTCTCCACAGCAGAACTTTTCTTGTTTTCATCCGCAGCAACACTAGGCAACTCAAGAGGAACATAGGAAAAATTGCCACTAAAACCGAAACCGCTTTTCTCACTCGTTTCTGTCAGAGGCTCAGCAAACTCCACAAAATTTTCCCAGTATCTTTCTGCACTTTTCTTCTTATTTTCTCTTTTGAATTTTCGTTCAAACTCAAGTTCTTGAGTTTTGGTTAAACCGAGACATTTTATTTTTGGATTTTGGTCATGAAGAGCGATGTCAAGCCTGTATAACCCACCAAATGTACGGTTTTCGTGATCAGGTTTTCTGTGAACACGGAAAGCTTTCTCAAACTCCAAGCCTGATTCCTCAATCCATATTGTTGAAGGAAGCTTTTCGAGCTTTTCATCATCAACAGATTTTTGTTGTTTGTGCTTTTTATGTTTATGCTTCTTTTGTTTTCTAGATTTTTCCTTCCTACGGCGTTTTCTGTCATGTTCGCTCTGTGTTGGATCTGCGCTGTCTTCTCTTAAATCCTCCTCGTTGCTAGAATAGCTCGACGTTGGTTCATATTCTTTAACATTGGATGAAACTTCAGGCACATCATGTACTTTGTAACTAGCGTTGGAAAGCCAATCAAAAGATTCTAAGACACAAAATTGACATACAGTTTTACGATATGCACCATCAGAGAATATTTAAATGCTTTACGTAGACCCAGTAGTCTGCAATTGCCGATCTCCGGCTCCAGATTATCATAATCGCCTCAATCTAGTTTTATATACCTTTTTCCTCATTATTACAAACAAATACGGACGGGAACAAGGGTCTAGTTTGTTTCTCATTAGCGTTTTCACAAGAACCTGAAGATAAAACTGAAAATAAACCGCTTTTTCTTTGCAAGTCCATTTCTTGTTGTTCGTCCGCCATATTTAGTTTCCAGGCTTCGTCGTGTTAGTGCTGTTTAAAAATTAAACGCGGGAAAAATATTCAAAACAAAACTATTGTTTTCCTTTTTGTTGGTACGTGTCATAAAACAGTTTTTTTAGCGATAAAAATCCACAGCTCTGGTAAGAGTATGTTCATGTGGTCATTTGAAGTTTTAGCATGAGACTAAAGCATTTGCCTGTGAGCAAAACTGAAAGAGTGTCGAAAGCACAAGATATTCTTGACTGGGTCGACAAAATGGGACAAACACATTCGGACAAAAAGAGTCATTTGGTCAATGAAAATATAAAAAGAAAAGAGGAAAAAAGGGTCTTTTATCTTGGTGTAAAGCGGAAAAGGGCGAAAAGTCCTTTGAAGGAGCAAAACATAGAAGCTTTCAAAAATGCAAAGGTTGAGCAAAAAGGAAAAAAGGACAAAAAAATTGACCCACCAAGTGCAAAAGAACTGACCAAAAATTCAGAGATGGCTGCATTTTTTAAGTTATTTGGTAGGTAAATAAACTTATTAGTAAGTCCTTACTTTGAACAACGATTGACAAAACTCACAGATATTTCTTTTTCAATGCAGATGATGAACTAATACAGGAATTTCTGTGGATGGATTCATGCGCAAAAATATCTGACAACGTATGCACAATACAGTCTTCATTACCAATACGATCTACCTAAATGCAGGCTCTATACTTTATAGTTTCAATATATGTTTTAGTATTTACTTGCTATGGTATATGCATACTTCAAACGTGCTGAGCTGACAAGACGTGAATACAACCGAACCAACTTTTTCCTGGCTTTGTAAGTTTTTTTCCACAGGTATACGCTTGTAGTTAATGAGTATTCATAAATTGACAGAGTTGGTATTTTCATAGCTATAATGTTCTAGATTAGAGTAACTACAAGTATTTAAATTTTTCTCTGGTACGTTGCTCAGACACTTGGCAAGTGATATGGAAGAAGACGATGAAGACCAGAAATACGACATTCTACCTTGGGCACTTGGTCATAAATGGCGCGAGTTGTACCCCAGTTTTTTGAGAAAGCGTGATAAATTATGGAAAAAAATGGACTACAGAGCCGTCGTAAGCCGACGAACATGTGACGAGGTTTGAAATGATTATTTCTGTGACTTTCAAGCTGTCCTGTTTGGGATTGAGTCACCAATATATTTTATGCGCGAAACAGGTGATGTCCATTGTGCCAAATCACCCAGTTTGGAAGCGAGCAAGAAAGTCTCATCATGGTGGAGCAATACCTGAAATATCGTTGTCGTCAGAAGATGTAAGCCTCACTCCACGAGGACCAGGGGCGAGTCCTTTGTATTGTAAGGAATGTGAAGAATTAGAAAATTTGGATTCAGGGTCATCAGGATATCTTTCATCGCCGTCGAAAAATATCTTTTATGAAGGTGACACCACTGTATAATCGTCTTTATGATTTTTAAAATCTGTGAAGAATTTTTAATGACTTTCCGTGTCTTTTTACTAAAGTGAGCGAAAAGAGATCACAGGTGTGGGCAGGCAATGAAGAGTAATGGTAGAGACCATGAAACGCGTTCGCCAAAATGGAACACAATTCATTACAATTTTCTCCTAAGCAACCTGGAAATTTTCAATGCACAATGAAGAAATGGCAGTTGATTCAGGATGTGCGTCTGCAGTGTTTCAGGCAACATCTGAATAAATAATACAAGTGGGCATATTTTGAGTTACAAATTTTTAATATAAAATCAAGTTGTTAAATATTTATATAACAAACAATAGTTGAAATTTATCAAATATAAGTTGCAGTAATTTTTTTGGCAAATGTATGTAATGAATTTTAGAGCAATATACAAGAGTGTACAGGTAAATGTTGATTAAAGAAATTATTTCATTTCTTGGTCTTTGGTTTCGTCTTTTTCATGTTATTTGCTCGCTTTCGCTTAGACGTCGAAGTATTTTTAGGCTAGGAACAAAATGAATGTTAAATTAAGGGAAAGCAAACTTCTTAACCTTCTCATTCAAAAACTCTACCTTAGCCCTCGGTTTTCTTGGCCGTTTACATTTTTCTTTAGTCGCATTTGATGAAGGTCGTACTTGTAAAATACTGTCAGGCTCGCAGCTTTTTGAAGCATCTAAAATACATTATTTATTAGCATATATTAAAGTTTTATGACTGTCATTTCTCCATATTCAATTTCGAACCTTCAGTTTTTGTCTTGGTTTCAAACGAATTCTCAACTAATGATGCAGGATGACCATTTAAATGTGCGCCTGCTAACGTCTCTTCAACGTTTGGAGGAACAAACACGTTTTCAAGAAATACAGGGTCGTCCCAGTCGAACTCTTTTAATGAAAAAATGGGACTGTCTGGATACAAACTAAAATAATTATTTAACAAAATATAAATGAACAAGTTTTCTAGAAAATGAAATTTTTTTGTTAAAATTTTCACCTTGGAGTAACTTCAGCAGCCATTTCATTCCAAAATCCAGTACACCAGTCAATATCATCAGCCCCTATCTCACAGCCTTCTACTAGAAATTCACCGTAAGTAGCAGGTTTTATACTCGGAACAACGCTATTCGACATTTTATCTTCTTTTTCAACTTCAAAAATAGTATCCTTTGGGCTATATTTGCTATGTATACACTTTTTTTTACCAAATTTACGAGGCTTTCTTGCAAAAAAATCTTCAAAAATGTTTCCCGCGGAAAGATGTCCACCTATCTGCGTTTTCTCGGAATAAGTCGGAGTGTATTCGCGGAGTTTCACATGTGCTGATTGGTCGGATTAACTTTGCTATTCCCTCGGGAGAACTTAAAAATCGACCAATCACAATCCTTCTTTTTAAACACACTTATTTCAAATTCATTGAAAGTTCAGCCTTAGAAGCGGAGGTGTCTTTTTCACAGTAAAAACGGAGTAAAAATCTTTCAATACTGGCAATTCAATTCTACTTGTCAACCATTTTTCTGTTGAAGTAAAAGGCAGTTTTCATAGCAAGTGAAGAGCCTTACAAAAACATGGAGTACGGCAACTGATTTGGTTTTCTCAACCTTGTAAGTGCAAGAAGTGCTTTTATGGTAAATGTTGTACATTTTAAATACCCTTTTTGAACATGGTTTTCTTCAAAGTCTTTGAATAAATCTATAATGTTTACCAGTTGGTAAAATAAATCTTAATTACGTCAGCCGTCTAACGAAATTTACTTTCTGAAAGAAAATGGACACGCCTCAAGGTGAACTAACTGGCAACGACCTACTGCCAGGCAAGCAAAAGGAGGAGTTGCACGATGAAAATGAAACTATGGATTGTGAAATTAAAAACAACATAACTGAAATAGGAAACATTTTGATAGCTGGAGACAGAGGTGGAAATTTGCAGATAGACAATTTCAACGAGTGAGTATTCAAAGAAGAAATAGCCTCTATACTGTATGCCTATAAATTGAAATTTTGTACGCAAACTGAAATTCCCTGATTCCTTTTAGGATGAACAATGATGGCCAATCAATAGACAACAGCGGTAGTGGTTTTGGAGAGGTCGGAAACTTGAATGAAGTTCCGTCAATGAACTTATCAGATGTATACTCTACTGAAAAATTTGGACAAGATCTTTTGCAGTTCATTGGTACGTTTATATTGCTAACCTTGTAACAAAAAATCTGATAATTTAAGTTATGATCTATATTTCAGAACATGGACATAGTCTCGGAAACTGGCAACATGGCAATTACCAAGACACGCCAACAGATTCGCTCTCTTCAGAAATGGACATTGAAAGTACCTCAATTTTACCAATTCAGGCTGAATGCATTAACGCAGACATCCAGTCAACAAGCGAGTCCACTTTAACTTTGACAGTGCTCAACTCTACCAGCACAGACGATGCTAGCCAGCCAATTTCTTTTTCATTCAGTCAAGCAAATGCACAGGCTGGTAATCTTGTAGATCATGATTACTGCGTTTATCCCAAGTCAGATTACTCAGTTCCTGAGAACTTCCATGAGTCAATGCATAACAGTGCATTCGTGCAACCTGAGCAGGTAAAGTTTTTGGAAAAGTTACGTATCATTCGTACACTTATGTAATAACTACCGTAAAATGTGATATTCATTACAGTCTGCTGGCCCGGCTATGGATAAAGAGAAACTGCAACGAATGAAGAGAAGAAAGGAAAAAAACAGAGAATGTAGTCGACAATTCAGATTGAAACAGAAAAACAAAGAAGAGAGCCTTACAAAAGGAAAGATAGATAAAATTCAAGAACTTGAAAACCTTAAGAGAAATGTGGAGAAGTTAAAAACCACTTTGGCAATTGTTGCTCAGCAGTGCAGTTCTAAATGTCCAAAAACAAGAATGTTGTTGGGTCAGTATACCAATGTTGACAAGGAGAACATCAATCCTGACTACATGCAAATTATGGAATAAAAAACAATGGTTTTCTTAAACAAAAACAGAAAAATTGTCTTTAAAGTTCACCTGTATATAAAAATTTATTGTTGAAATGCTTGCAGGACAAAGTAAACAAAGAATTATGACATGATTATGCAAGTAAATTACCTAATTTTAAAAAAATAGTGGTAAAATGAAGCCAAATTACAGTTCTTAGATGTTACTGTTGCTGCCTTAGAAACATGGTAGTGGTTTTAACTTTTTTACAGTTAAATTTGTGGAAAAAGAAATACAATTTTCCCGCAAAGTCCAGCTTGCATGCCTTCTGTAAACATACACTTCATCTTGTCTGAACCACTCTCTCCTGAATATTCATCATTGTTGATGTTATTTTCACTAAATTCAACTAAATTTTTATTACTGTTATTGAGGTCAATCCAAGGCCACACAGCATAATGCCTAGACTTCCCCTGCCTAGCAAGCAGAGACAGGTGTTGACTATCAAAGTTTAGGATGCTGTCAAGACGAAACGGATGTATTAATGGAACACTATCCTCACATGTATTGGTCGATGAGATGCTCTCATTTTTGACACCAACCAGAAACCCTACAAGTCAAGAAATACAACATGCAAATTCTTATAGGTTTTAATGTAAATTGCCAAGCTCATATATAACCTGTTAGGACAGCCCAATGTGCTTTATGACCTTGTCTTAAACATGGTTCATGGTTTCTGTCTGCATCATATGGAACCAACACAGGAAAACCTTTGTACAAATGTTTAACCAGTTGCACATGATCATCTAGACTAACAACCTTGAACTTCAGTTCATAGTAATTCTCAGCTAGCAAACCCATATCCCTTGCAGAAAACATCTCTCCATGATAAGTAAGGCCACTTTCTTGAGCAACTTTTAGAAGTTCTTCAATTTCATCGGTTGTTGATTTTGAGATGTTCAAAATGTCTGCTGCAAGTTTGAGGGCGACCAACCCACAACTAAAACAATGAGATATAGGTACTCCGATTGTGTTCGTGTTTGAGATAGAGAAATGGGTGGGGTTAGGGGTCACAATTAGTATAACTGAAACAAATGCATCTATACAGATTTTTTACTTCATAGTTAGGAGACATACGTTGGTCCATCTTGTAAGCATGCCTCGACATCATTGTTGTGATAGTACCAAGATACGTTGCTTTCTTTGCTGAAACGAACTAAAAAACGCTGACAAATATCCAAAGCAGATACTCTTTTTAGTTTATTATTTTTCTTGCCTAATAGCGTAGCCGCGGACTTCATCAAGTTTTTAGATTCGTTGTAAGGTTCTTCTTTTTCCAATGTGGGGAGCGGAGGGGCCAAAGGCACCCCAGAACTCTTGGAAATCCTCTCTGAGTTCACCTCCATTTTAATTTTATTCTTCACTGTACAAAAAGATTGCGGGCTCTTCTCATTCTCGTCCCCAGGATGTTATTTTCCCTCTCCTTTGAAAGGGCGTTGGCTTGTAACCCTAGATATGCTAACTCTTACAAATATCAACCAATGGTGTCTAGAAACATTTGAGTTCTTGTTTATCTAAAATTAGTTGTGTTATTAGTTTCCACTATCAAAAGACAAGAACCTATATTATTTATTGTTGTAATCGTAGTTTTACAATCTTTCTATTTACAGACTTCCAATGACAAGAGCGTCAACTACACTGTCTTTGAATAACATCTCACAACTTTTTGTTCTTGGGGGTAACACAAGCAAAGCATTCGCAGTACGCATGCTCAATAGCCGACTGCTGCACTGGCTACCAGTACTTATGGCCAGCGGAATTGGATCATCATATTGCCAGAACAAGTATACACGATGATACTCAGGTCGAGGATCCAGATGAATATCTGTGGTTAACTAAGGATGGAAGAGAGTAAGTGTTGGTGGATCTATCCGTATTTCTGAACTAAAGATCATTATAGAAGTTAACAAAGATCATTTCTTACCTTTGCTTTTATTTTCGGCAAATTTCCATCCTTGCACCCAGACATTTTTCTCAGCGCCGAAAACACAAAGAGATAAAAAGTGACAAGAGCAGAAACTGGGTTGCCTGAAAAACGCAAACTTTGTCATAAACCACGTCTGGAAAATATGGAACAACACGTACACAATAGTCAACCATGAAAAACTAGCTATGGACAGCGGTGAAAAGCGTTCAGTTTGTCGTAGTTTGCAGTGAGTATGTAGTTTGGTTACTCACCAGGTAAAGCAAAGAGTAACTTTGTCTTGTCATCGTGTTTCAACGTTGCAAATGTCGTAGGCTTTCTGAATGATTTTAAAAATACCATTAACAACAGTAGCTGTTCACATTGCAGTTTCGATCCATTAAATGCAAATATACCCAGGTTTCATGAACACCCGTCCAAAGTGTATTGTCGCATGCAACTCATCCTCTAAAATCGGCTTGAGCAGATCCTGATGAAAAGAAATGGTCAGTGAACTTTCGAAAGTCTATTTAAGAAAGTTCGGTCGGAGGAACGTAGACAAGTTTTAAGATTATATTCCTACTTTTTCACCCATGGACACTCCACCAGATGCTACTATAACATCAGCCACTTCAAGTCCAGCCAGCAATCTTTTCTTTAAAGTTTCCACCCTGAAAAGAGGAAACATGAAAACAGGATATAAACTTGGTTATGAGTCACAACGTATAAATGAATGGGTCAGCAAACGTACCTGTCTTCCGATATTCCCAGATCATGAACAAGGTAGCCATGTTGTTTACAAGCGGAAATCAAACTTGTTCTGTTGCAATCTCGTATCTGTCCTTTTTTCAGTTCCCCTGAGCTAGGCTCCACTACCTGACATACAATAACACCAATACATATGGTTATCTTATGTGTCCTAAAACATTTCCTTATACCTCGTCTCCTGTCGAAAGAACAGCGATCGTTGGTTTTCTGAAAACTTCGACCTGACAGTGAAAACAACAAAATGAGCAATGATTTCATAATAAACGTAGTTTCAATTTTTTTTTTCTAACCTGGTAAACACCAGCAGTAGCCAAAAGTCCTAGCTCTGCTGGTCCTAGGAAATCTCCTTTCGATAGTATTTTTTCTCCTTCACTGATGTCAAATCCAACAGGTCTGAAAGGACAAACAGAGTCTACACTTTTCAACCCTGGTGATATAAAAATTCTTTGTTCCCGAAATAAAATACCTGATATCTTGACCTGATGTTGGTTTCGACAATATTTCAATCTCAACTTCAGTTTGACCCTGCGTGCAGAAATACTTCAGTATTATTGTCTTGTGCAGGCATTGATAGTCGTAATTTTTTTGCTCTTAGAAATTCTCAGAATTCACCTCGTCCTGACTTTCCAGCAATCTCGTGTCTTCCACCTGCACAACTGCGTCACTACCAGGAGGTACCGGAGCTCCGGTCGTTACCCTCATCACGTGTCCTGGCCTTACAGATGCACTTGGCTAAATAAGGTATTGCAGAACATTTTTTTGATAATTTTGGCAGTACAATGGTTACTGCAGTTCTCTCGGGTTCTTTCCGTAGTAACACTGGGCAATTGCAGTACCACAATTAGAATATATTAGAATTAAGAGAGCTAGCCACGTTAAATATAGTTCAGTTTCTCCAGACAATACCATATCACCAGCCGTTACTGGACCAATAACTTTACGTTTTCCAACGTCATCAGATGCTACAAAAAATGGAATAAGACTGTAAAAGTAGATCTGATAAAAATCCAAGAAGTGCAAGAATTAGGTTTGATTTTACCTAAAACAGCGTAGCCATCTTTGACAGAGGCTGCGAAAGGTGGATAGGGTTCTTTGGCCAGAATATCCCTCGCCAGAATATAGCCAAGAGCATCTAGAAGCAGTCACAATAAAAACAGTCACAATACTAGGTATACTGTTCCAAGTTTCCTTATGCTAGGCGTATCCTTGTTCTTACAGGTATATAACAAAACTAAATGGAGGAATATTACACTTTCTTGAAGAGATCGGGCCATCAAAAGGTAACTATGTAGTAATTTCCACCTTGAATATTGTCAACTGTTCGCGTCCCACACACCGAGGAATGTTCTAAAACGGTTTGCACAGCCTCATCCATCGGCATCAACGCATATCTCGAGTGACGATCTCGCTCAGCAATTTTTGATAAATCATATTTTTCTGTAAAGAAAACATCCCCAAAAGACTCGTTATGTTCGGCATAGCGCTATGAAAAATAGCGTCAAAGGGTTCTTACTTTTAGCATGTTTATGTGGACAGATATGAACACATTCGGATGGTGTCTAAAAGACAAATTTCTTTAATAAACCACAATTAATTCAAAAGCCGCGCTTTGTCGCAAGAGATATTTTCACAATCGTTTTCGGATACAATAAATCATTACAATGTTCTTGCTTGTTCCAGCGGTCCTGCTTAAAGTATCATGAACTTTTCGCACATCTTTGTTTCTTCCACAAAGTAAGTCTAAAAAAATGAAACATGTTTGCAAAAAACGTAGGTAAATCATCATAGAGATCATATTGATTTCGTCACCTAACGCGTGAGGTAGTCCAGGAGCAATAAACGTAAAACACTCCTAGAAATGAAGGGAAAAAATAAAGAAAAATGCCATATTTGTGAAGAAAGCAATTCACTACCTGTGATGCTTTTAAACTTCCAGGCAAATTTATGATCAATGTTTCATTTCTGATTCCGCAAACAGGTCTAAGAATAAAAATGGATACTTAATTACTATTTCGCATGCTTTGTCGTCATCACAAAGTGCATATGAACGAGGCGAACTTTACCTGGACAACATTGCCAGAGGCGTGACTTCCAGAGATTTATTAATCATTTGTAGCACTAATCCCGGAGCTTCACGCGTAATTATGCTCTTGGTGGCCTAGAAATACCATCCTTTTAATACAACAGAGTTTACTGAACTATCATTTTTGAGAATCAACAAAGTAAACTTTTTCTTTCATTAGTGCCAGCAAACCTCAGGGGTAATGTCTCTTGGAGAAAAACCAGTTCCTCCCGTGGTCAGGATTAAATTAACGTGGTTCACATCTGTCCATTCTAACAATGCTGACTAAAAAAGTAAGTTCTTGTTTGACCGAATTTTCACCCATGTCTGCAAAGTTTTGACAAGAGGAAGTCGTTATTTTGTAACCTTGATTTTCTCCTCGTCGTCTGGAACGCATGTCTCAAATATTTTGTTCACTCCAAGGCTGGGAGAAAAGCATGGAAAATTCAGAGGTGGCACTCTTAGGGCTAAGGGCCCTCAAAGCAAATGAAAAGGGCATGGGGTCTAGTCAAAGCTGAGGGAAGGGCACATATTCTGAAATGTGGAATTCATTGAGTTGGGATGTTGGGATGGGCACTCTCACCCTTAGTTAGCACTTGGTCAGCCTAAACGGTCAACAGTGCTGATCAATATACATATACCTGGAATTTTCCGACAATAATTTCCTCAAATTCGGCCCACTTTTATCAACCGCAGAACGGCGAAAACAGCTATCACTTACTGCAAAGAGCAGAAATTGTATTTACATTTATTCGACGAGGCTATAATAAAAAAGAGTAGTCAAAATTTGGAAAACACTGACAAACCTGTCAAAATAGCGGCAGATACTGATTTTGCATCCGCCATATTGGATTCCGCGACAATTGAAGACTGGGACGAGTTTCAGATCAAAGAGCTGAATCAGCTGATAAAAGAAACATGGAAGAAACGAACGCAGACGTACGTACAGGTTGAAAATATTTTATTTTAAGAAGATGGAAGAAAATTTTGGTGGATTTATTGGAGTTCACGTAGGTACGATTGATAAGATTAAAATAGCTTGCTTTTATTGAATTGAAAACTGTGGGGTTATTCATTTGTCAGGGGCTGGTAATCACTCGAAGGCAAAGAAGCCGGAGTATAAAAGAGTTTGCAAGAAAGCTTGTGAAAAGGTAACTAGTTTACACCAGTGACGTGTAAAGCTGAGGTGAGCTAACACTAGGAGCTTTGCCCCTTCCCATGGAAATGTTGCTTTTGTTCACCTCTCAATTTCAAACATTACCAGTATGAATCTATATATACAGTGAGTGGAGACCAGCCTTACGACCACCTTGTTAATACAGTCAGCTCGATAATATGGTCGTTTGTTTTGCCCAACAAAACACCAATGCGTTTTCTAAAAAACTTATCCAGTTAATATGGCCACCTTGTATGGCCAACGTGTACATTGTACATTGTTGAACTGAAGAGGCCATCCTGTTAATATGGCCATAGTATTGGTGACTATGTTCACTGGGTTCCACTGTGTTTCTATTACTTAGGCCATTGAAGCTCTTCAACACGGGAAGAGTGCTCGAGAAGCATTGGTCATTGCCATAAGAATTTTAGAGGTAAAACTTCTGGATGACATTTCCCTTCGCATGTACCTGGTTATATAATACCAATCTGTATTGTTAACAGGATAATCCTATGACAAATGCTGGCATTGGTTCAAATTTAAATCTTGCTGGTGATGTGGAATGTGATGCAAGTATGATGGATGGGCAAATGGCCAGCTTTGGAGCAGTCGGTGCTCTACCAGGTGAGTGGCCATTATTGTATGTTTACAAAGTCTCTAAGGAAAGCTGTCAGTCCCTTATACACAATTCTATGTCATCACTTTTATTTATGAAAACGTCTGCTTCTTCCTGTTTGTCAGAAAGTAAGTTTGGCCATGTTCTCTTTTGTTTGAATATTATCTTGGCTTGTTTTAGGTGTGAGAAATCCAATCATAGTTGCCCAGAAACTAGTGGAAGAGCAAAATATTTCCTATCCTTCAGGACGAGTTCCTCCAATGTGGGTAGCAGTAAAAGATCAACCAGTTTATATGAGACAAAGAGACATACCCTTAATGTCATTTATTCTAAAGGTATATGTGTGGTGAAGGAGCACTAGACTGGGCAGTTGAACATGGAATTTTAGGAGTGTCAAGAAAATCCTTGATTACTGGTGAATGTCCATTATTTCACTGACAAAAGAGAATTGATTTGAATCATCATTGACAGTCATCTTTATCTGTCTAGAAAATGCCTTAAAATCATTCAAAAAATTTGTTGAAGTCGCCAAAAAGGATGACAAGAAAGTTGAAGGGAGGTTACGGAAGAAAAGGAAATTTGATTTTGAGGAGAGTTTGCTTGACACAGTTGGAGGTGTATGTGTGGATAGAGATGGAAATATTTGCTCTGGAGTTTCAAGTGGAGGATTGTTACTTAAATGTCCAGGAAGAGTTGGTCAGGCTGCAGTCTATGGTGCTGGTTGTTGGGCTCAAAATATTACCAACGACTGCCCTGTTGCCATTGCTTGCTCTTCTTCAGGTGATGTTCAGTGTGTTAGTTTTAAGTTTTTAGTGCAAAGTTTCAAAGAAACTTTGCAGTATTGTGATGAGTGGCGAAAATTCACATCAGCCAGTCATACAGTCATAGTGTAAACTTTGCGGGGGTGTATGCAGGTATTTCTGGTGTGTATTTCTATTTGTATTTCCGTGCTATTATGCAAATTATTAGGACGTTTTTTTCACGTCATAAAAACGTTTTTCCGTGCTATTATGCAAATTAGGACGTTTTTTGACGTCACAGAAACGTTTTTCCGTGCTATTATGCAAATTAGGACGTTCTATGACGTCATAAAAACGTTTTTCCGTGCTATTATGCAAATTAGAACGTTTTATCACGTCATAAAAACGTTTTTCCGCGCTATTATGCAAATTAGGACGTTTTATGACGTTATAAAAACGTTTTTCCGCGCTATTATGCAAATTAGGACGTTTTATGACGTCATAAAAACGTTTTTCCGCGCTATTAT
>JAODVM010015566.1:0-20105 GCA_025400095.1 Phenganax marumi
ACTCCAGAAAGTTGAAATACTTGCGCAGGCTCGAGCTGACTATGGTACCTTAGCAATTGTTTTCGCGAGGATTGCAGCCTGTACACCTCATTCAGCTGATTTAGAAAGGCTGATTAGCTTGTATAACCTACTTAAGACATGCGATCGCTCCTGTTTATCAAATGAAACCGTTTCACACTACCTGTACGTTAACTTAAATATGCCTGTTTTAGCTGAGTTCAACCCAAAGCCAGCAGTAGAATACTGGTGGAAGCAACGCTCTCACCGATCTGTGGAGCCAACAAAGGCTAAACAACAAGAATGGTTTCTGAAAACCTTCAATGAAGCATCAGAAAACATAAAAGAAAAAAGAAAGAATGTCAAAAAACAAGGACAGTCACAAAGAAAATTTTAAACAATTTGTCACAGTAATAAATATTTGTTGTGTTAATGAAAACATTTAATTATTAATCCATTAGATATTGTCATAATTTCATGCTGTCATTCATTGGGGTGTCTCAACAAAAGTAAACCTATTCAAATTCAAACTAATCGTAATTTATTGTGGCAACTTGACAGCTCTATTCATTGAGGATCATTTGCGTCGGATATGCGACTTACTACAACAGGTTACCACTGATATGAGTTTGAAAAGGTTTACTTTTTGAGACACACTGTGTAATTGTCATTTTGTTCTGTTCAGAACATAAAAAGTCATAGATGACGTGCAGGGTGATATCGTTGATGACTCCTGCTCTGAAGTCTGAAATGTGCAGTATTGAAATTTCCTTAGAATAGGCCCTGGATATATACATTTATTTTCATTCTCACAGTTTCAGTTAATTGAATGTTTCATGTTGCTACATGTTTGTGCTCTTTGTTTTTGGAATTACAATTTAATTTTCAGAAATCTTTTGGCATACTTGATGATACTTGTAATTCAAAACGAACTTGACATTTTTAGGGATATTGTTTCAAACAGTCACAGAATTTGTCTTCAGAAAATTACATTTTTACCTGATGGAGTTCCTCAACATATCTTTCACTTCCCACGACAGTATGATGACCTGGAAGAGTGTGGTATGAGATCATTTGTGCTATCATAATTTATATTTTTTAACTGTATACATGTGTACACAAAACATAGACTTTTGCAAAGATTTTCTTTTCTTCTAACCTTCTACCTGGTCACTGACATTCATTACCTGATTTAAAATTGTAACAAATTTGTTTTAAGGTTGGCCAGTCTCAGAAAAGCAGTTACAAGAGGTTGCTCTTCATTCCAGAGTATTGGATGCAAATTGCACTTTTTTGGAGGCAGAGTTTAGAAATATGTGTGAGGGCATTATATAAATCCAGGTGATGTAGAACCAGCACACACTGCAGAGGCGTACAAGTAGTTGAAAAGAAAGTTTAAAGAAAGCATCTGAAATTCTATATCAACCAGACAGTTGAAAATAACCAAACATTGTGTCTCAACTTCTTTATGCAGTAATTAATTACACATGACTTAAAAGAAAATGTTTACATAATTTGTATGTTCAATACATGTATTTCATGTTTAGAAAAAACTCAACCAAGATTACAGATAAATATAACAAAGGCTTTTAAAAATGTTTTAACTGTTTTGCGCTACAACTTAATAGTGTCAGTAACGTTGCCACTATTTACTTTAACTATGACAGTGAAAATATGTTAAATGCTAAATGTCAGCAGCTATCTTGTTTAATCATCCATATTTTGTAAAAAGGGCAACTATAAATAGTCACAAAATCGTTGCATTTATGGCTTTCAACAAATTTGGAAACAGCAACATCAACAAGCATGATTTCATGGTTTGAATTTTCTTAGGAAAAGTGAACAAGGCAATGAGCTTCTGGTACATTAAAACATCCTCACCTTCACTGCATGCAAAAGGCTCACCATCATTGTTCACATATTCACCATCATCACTTGTACAAACTCTTCCACATTTACTAACTCTCCATCTTCCAGCTTCCCCATGAATATATTGTTAAAATACACAGTCTGGCCAAACAACACCCTTATACCATGAGCAGAAACTTTCTGGTCAAGCCTAGCAGCAAAATTTCTTGCAAGGTGGTGCATTTACACTACTTTTGTTGTATGGTCTTTCACAGTTTGTTGAGTGTCTTTAATCTCTTTGATAGCACTTTCCTTGCACCTTTTAATAACCCAATCAGTATTTGAGAATTCACTGCTGCTTGATATTGCTTTAAACAGTGGCAGATTTAGCATACATCAAACTGGTCAAGTGAAGGGGTAAAATTTCTCATGTTAATTGGCAATTTTAGCACGTATAACAGTCTAGTTACTGATATTTTCATCGCTCAGTTTTGACCAGTTGATTGGCCTGCTTATGATTTGACCGGTTTGTGTATATCCATCCAGTTACTGTTTTTTTTTAAAGATCACAGGGTTCGTTCTGTTATTTTGTTAAATGTTAATTTCAAGGTAAATGTTAATTTCAAGGAGTAATTAAGGACTTTTTAAGTACTAAAATAGCACTTTTCAAGGAGTGTTTAAGATGTTCTTTTCTTAGGAAAATGGAAAAAGAAACTAAAATGGCAGGAAAATCCCCAGAATGAGCCCACTGTTTATTCACCAGTGCAACTCCCAAATTCTATACTTAGTGTAATAGTGACGAATTTGTATTCACATTTCACACATACTTCACTGCGATCTTACGCTGGTTTTTCATGTTTTGCATCAAAATAACTGTGACAACTTACAAAGGTTAGTATTATGGCCTCACTAGTTGGCAAAACATTTGAAGAATTCAAGGAGTATTTAAGGAGTTTTCTTAAAATTGTAACTTTCAAGGGGTTTTCAAGCACATTTGAAAAGTCAGAACAAATTCAAGTAGTATTTAAGGACTTTAGGGAGTAGCATGAACCCTAAATCAATTTTGACCAGTTCATAAATTACTCTGACTGGCTAAATCACGATTTTGATTGGTCTGCGGGCATTTTTAGCTAGTTTTGGGGCGTTTTGACCAATCAAGTAAATTAGCCTGCTATTTTGTTCATAAGAAATGATATGTGATTGGTCACTTAAAGAAACTACCAAACTAAACGTGAATTTCTATTGGTGAATTATCTTGACCGGTCATGCCTCATGCAATATATAAAGCAAGTTAAGCAACATATAAGTGGCTGTAACTTCACAGCGAGTAGTGAGGGTCGTCAAATTGTGAGAAATGATGAAAAAATCCTTCTTTGAGGAAGCGTTTTCAGCTCTTTAATAAAAACGAGAGGGCTGCAGCATTGAATTTATATGGCAAGCTGCAAGATGAGTTACGTTTAACACGTAAGTGTGGAACATCAGAGCTTGGAGGGCTGATAATGTGCGTCGATGAGCACTTCATAATATATTAAAATATTCAGCTGCCTTGAATAATTCCTAAACGGTAAACATTTGTTTGTTCACGTTTTTGAGTTTTTTCCCACAGACTTATTTTACAAAGCTCTTAGTTTCATGTTTACATTGTAAGGGATGCGACTGATGCTCTACATTACCCAAATACACAACTTATTTGTAGTAACAAATTGGTGTCGTATTACTTGCGTAATTTTCACAGTTTATTGTTCTTTGAAAGCTTGAAATACTGAATCTGTATAGCTAGAATTTTAAGAATCATTAGTATCTTGTGAATAAAGTATTAAGGTTATAAGATAGCTTCATGCATTAAGAATTTAAGATTGTTTGGATATTATTGGCAATTGAAAGCTAAATTATTTGTACCATGCATGATGTATTCAACTTAATTCTTTTAAATTTTAATTAAGTCTAAAATGAAGATCTGCTTGAAAAATTTGTGAAGGGAGTAAATTGATATGCTGGATCTGCCCCTAGCCTTAAATGATTTCCTAAATGCACCTTTGCCAAGTACATAGCTTCCTATAATACACTCAACCAGAGTGGGTAGTTTTGACCAGATCATGGTCTCAAATGGAAGGTGTAAAGATCAACAGGAGTGGAATTTGAGTGCATTACTCTTCCCAACTTCAAAATGATGGAGACAGACAAACTTCTTGGAATAGGTTTCTTTTCTTTGTCTTTTTTGTGATACATAGATGTTGCTTCAGCAGATTGTGGTGCATTTCCTGACTCAACAACACAACTTCTGGTCTCCAGATATTCAAGATCAGAATTTTCTTCATCTTTGATGCTGCTATACATGTAACCTGCATTGAAATATGAATATTATCATATCATCATTTCAACCAAAAGGCTACTGGTATAAATTTTAATTAACTCATTTGGTTTAGGGTAGAATATGTGCTGTAATGCCCAGAAACTGCAACATGAATTTCCTCAGTATGTAATGTAGCTGCAAACAAAACAAATTTAAAAATTTTTCAAGATACACCCAGTATATTCAATTTGCATAAGTAAGACCCACCTGCCGTCTGTTGAGAGGTCATGTGCCTGGCTCTCTTTTGACTCGGAAATTCATATTCATCGTTGTAAGCCTCGACAGAACGCACGTGGATGAGGTTCATGTTCGGTATTTGCTTTATACTAGTGCATGATGGCCCCTGCTTGCCAGCAACAATGCCACAAATCGTATTGGGGCCGATTCTGGAAGCAAAATGCTCGAGGCATGCGTCTTTTATGTTTTCAACATTCATGTCTTTTTCACCAAACTGCACGAATTCTCGAGGCCCAACTCGACTGTATTTCTGCGCTTTTCCAGAAACATCTGAGCTCAGGCATTGAACTGCTATTTCTTTGACTTTTCCCTTGCTTTTAATCTTTTTTCCTGCTCGTTTGCGCTTCATTTCGTCCCGGAATTTGCGCCATTTATCCACCATCTTGAATGGTTTTGCAAGTATAATGGCACGTGATAATTAAATTTTTTAATTAGGTGGCCCAATTCATTCACTTGCGTTTCTTTGCATCGTTAAATTTCCAGCTGCAATGGTCTATGGTCTATGGCAATGATGGGCCATATATAATTTTTTTTAAAATTCAATTTAACATCGTCTTTACTTAAATTTGTCTTCAAATGAAAATTATTTTAAGATAATTTTGTACATAAATACAGCAAAGGAAATCAAAATTTTTAAAATTTCCTTATGGCAACGATGGGCCACCATACTCTGTCTTCTTTAACATTGCTTTCCAAAAAGCGATTTTTCTTTTCCTAAAGAAACTCGAGATATAATCATTGCCTGAAAAAGCATGGAGACCAATTAGTGCCTGTTTTTGGATGTTAGGTAGAGTGGAAGACGTGATGTCAATAGGCAATTCCCATTATTTTAAACCATCATGGAAAATATGGTAACCTTCACTTGCAGGCAAAATGGCCGCTGTTTGGTGAGCATTTCGCATGTGAGAAATATCGCTTCCTTATGGTACTTTTTTGTGGTGTTTGATAAATTCAAAAAAAGAAACGTCTTTATAGTGCTATAGAGTTTGTTTTGACTGAAGTATAACAAATTTGAAGCAAAAGTGTGTGAGTAAATTCGTGTTGAACTGGGGTGAGCTAGAAGAATGACCTCGCAAATACTTTCTGAGAGGACTGTTCTTCTCTACATTTTGAGGTGAGTACGATTGGTAAACAATGGACGTCTTATCATTTTCTACTACAAATTTGTGTGGGTTGTTGATCCTTGTATATCTCGATTTTCTCAACGATCGAGCGTTACCTTACAATTTTTTTGGTTGTTGAAAGTTTTAAATTAAGGCCATTATGTCTTTCATTTGTTCGATAAGAATGGTCTTCAAAGGTAGTGTTTTAAAGAGCCTTGAAAATGTTTTGGCACGAAAAAAAACAACCCAATCCGGTTTTTTCAATGCCCCAGCTCTGTAAATTTGAAAAAAGCATAAGAGGAGAGTATTTTGTCGTGGTTTCTGCTGTTAATATCCAACTTCTTTCTCCTTTGTTGTGCTCCATTTATTTTCTATCTGTATAAAGTAATAGGTTGACGAATTTAGGTTTAAATATCTTAAATTTACATCTTAAATTTGGTTAAAACCTTTTTAAATTTCCATAGTTTGCTTGTCATAGCTAATTTTTACCACTTTATTGCTGCCGCGCATCAGCGCAGCAGCACACTATTCTTGACCGCCCCATTCTTCTGCGCGACCTATATATTGTTGAAATCTTGGTTTTTCTCTGTCTGTTTGTTAAGATTTTTCTGGGGTTTTACAGAATGAGGGGGAGCGCATCATGCACGCATGTGTCTTTCCTTGTGCTTTATTAGAAGTCGGAAAAAATACAAAAAAAAAGTTCGGAAACATTTACATAGTAAAGCGAAAATCATTCAATATATGGCTAATTTACATATTGCTGGTAATTTACATCAAGGCGATGAACATTGTAGTGTTGAATCTAGAGTCAAGCAATGTGCTGTCATGAGTGCTTTCATGCTCAGATTGCACTAATATCAACACAAGCTCTGTTTTCTGATGCTTTATAAACGAAGTGAATTTTCAAATAATATTGGCAGTGGTATTGGGGTATCGGTCTATTTATTGCTGCTGATAGCCTGATATACATCAATGTTCAGTCTAGGGAGAAGCAATGCGCTTTCACGACTTTATCGGCGTTTTTAACCTCGCTTTTAACGGCCTGAATCGAAATATTCCATTGTCCGCATGGTCGACAAGCACGCTTAACAATAATGTCTTAATACAAGGAGACAAAGTGTGTGTAAAAGCCGTAAATAGCGCCTTTTAGCTGTAGACCCTGATGTAGAAGTTTTGTCAGTAAATAACTTGCCAACTGTTGTTAATGCTTCGATAAAGAACTTGTCAGATAATTTTTGTTATGAGGTATTATATTGACAGCAATTTTGGTGTCAGGTTTCCCAGCTACTTCTGCTGCGCATTTTACTGCAGGTTGTATCGTACGGAAGTTCGGTGATTGTTTGGACAGATCGGCAGCATTTTCCTTGCGATAGTAACTCCTAGTACTAAATATACTAAGCTGCAGGCAGTTTTGTAGTGAACTAGAATAATATAATTGTTATTATATTTGGTCCGAAGGTCTTAATTTGTACATAATGAATATTAAAAGTTTGAAAGTGCTAGGATAGGTCCAGGTAAATTAAATATCTACTATTATAAAGGATAATGAACCACAAACTTCATTGGAGGGAGATGCCAGTTCAACAGCATTGTTAGGAGGATGTTTGGACTAAAAGAAAATATAAAGGAGGGGCAACTACTTGCTGTGTTCCTAGCTGTGATACTAACCCGAAAAAAATCATGACCTTTCATTTTACATAATTCCATGTGATAAAAGCTAAGAAAGAAGTGGTTGCATTGGATTGGAAGAGCAAACTTTATACCAAGACAGCATCACAGAGTTTGTTCAAAACATTTTGTGGGTGGTAAGAAAACATGTCTTTAGAATGTTCCAACTGTTGCCATTCAAAAGCTCTTGATGCCCACACAAACGAATCCCAGAAAAACATCCAAATGTAGAAATAGAAGCACCATAATTAAGGAGAGTCAGGCAAAATAGGAACCATCTCCCTCAGAGGTTAGGATTTCTGAACTTGAACAACTGGTAGAGAATCTTCAGCAATAGAATAAAAGTCTTCAGCAGGAAAATGAAAATCAACAAAATGAAATATCGGCCCTTAATAGAAAAGTCCAACAATGCAGTTTCTCAGTAAAACAGTTAAAGAATAACAATAGCGATTTTGAGTTTTACACTGGTTTTTCTAGGTACAGTACATTTAAAACATTTTACAACTACCTCTACCCTGCATGTGAAAGATTACATTACATTGGAACTTTCAATAGTACCGAACGAACTGACATTCATGAAAAGTGTGGACCTAAGAGGTTGTTATCGCCAGAGGAAGGGCTATTCTTGTGTCTTACCAGACTTAGATTGGGTTTGCTTGAAAGGGACTTGGCTAAACGGTTTAACATCTCTAAGTCTCAGGTATCAAGAATTTGGAATACCTGGCTTGATTTTTTTATATAGATATTTAAGAGCCATCCTCATTTGGCCTACTTAAAGTTATGTCAGAGAAACAATGCCACAAACTTTTAAGGAAAGTTATCTGCAGACTAGGGTTATAATTGACTGTACTGAACTATTTATTGAGACACCCTGCTACTTTTTCAACACCATATACCATAATACTGGTAAAGGCTTAATTGGTATTTCTCCGAGAGGTGACATAATTTTTGTTTCAGAGCTGTATGCAGGTAACACATCAGACAAGCAATTAACAAATGACTGTGGCATTTTTAAGTTATTAAAACCTGGTGATGAAATAATGGCCAACAGAGGGTTTGATATTGAGGATGATTTACCACCAGGTGTTTCATTGAACATTCCCCCATTTCTTGGTGAGCAAGAAAAATTCTCTTAAGCGGATGAAATCAGAACAAGATGAACTGCAAAACATAGGATACATGTTGAAAGGGCTATTCAAAGAGTTAAAAGCTATCACATTCTCAAACATGACTTGCCAATGTCAATGGCTGCAGACATGAACAAGATTTGGGTTAGTTGCTCCTACTTGACCTTGTTCTTCATGCCATTATTCAAGAACGTGAAGAATGAAGTTTACAGTTTGTTAGAGATGTTTCAACATTTTTAATTGCTGTACAGTATTAGGACAATAGTTTTTTTACTATTTCTCAAGGTATCTTTCAGTGAATTTAAGTTAAAATACAGAAATTAAACAATTTCCATCAAATAATTGAAGTAATGTGATGTAGGCTGAGGCAAAGCACACTTTTCCCATTCTACTTTGCTAAAGTAAATCCTTTCAACATGTAAATTATTTACAGTATACACAACAAAGTCTACAAAACACAAATGGCAAATGGCCATTACACCTTGCAATTGATAGTAAAAAACATGCTTCTGTTTGACACAAGGCTTTCCATTTATCAACTCCAAATAAAATGATTTGTCACTGCATGCCTGTGTTAAAGTCATCCCAGATTTAGATCCACTGCATTTCACTTCCACAGCCCCATATGTTGACTCCTCCTTTTTAATCTGAAATGAGGGCATCTGGACTTGCACCAAGCCATGGCCACTTAGGATTAACAAATAAACCACAGGCTAAACAAAGATCTACATGCTCATTGATGCCATCCTTATATTGATTATAGATGACCAATGCTTTCTGCTCATTTTCAATTCCCCACTGGCAGCTAGCATTCTTTGTTTGATTTGGTTTTGTTATTTTGCTGATAATACTCTTAGGATAGATGAACTTTCTTCTCTTTATCACACAACCAAACACAGATGAAGTCGGCCGACATTTTCTTTGTTTGAACGACTCATCGCACTTGCTTTGCTTTTGTGTATTCTTTTCAATCTCGCTGCATCCCTCATTATCAGCAGACAATTTGTCACTGACAAATTTCTTACAATTTCCCTTATCGGGAATAGGAGCACAATTCAAATTCTCTTTCAAATTGTCAACAATATTTGATCCAACTGATGTGTGGTCTAATATGTCACCTACTTTCTTTGCCTTTTCAGTTCTTTGTCTACATAGTAAGTCATTGACTCCAAACTCACAAGGTTCACACTTGGTGTTTTATAAGATACCAACTAAATGGCAAGTAATTCCTGCTTGTTCCAAACCAGCTTTCAGACGTTCCAAGTTATCTTTTGAGACTTTTTTTGGGTTGAACTATATCCATCTCTTTTTCCTTCTGGAACTGAACGTTTCTGTCCTTTTTGTCCATATCGTATGTATCCTATGGAAAAAACCAAGTCGTCAAACAGCAGGGCTACTTGTACAGTATTTGTTCTGGGAATATGCTATGTCTGTATCTCCTGGGTGGATGTTTTGTCATCAGCTACATCTGATAGGTCAAGTTCAATAAAATCCAGAAGCTGGAACAAAGTAGCTGCTACGTGCTTGCAATGGCCACCAGCACCAGCAGGGCAACAGCATTTTGCATAAACAACATCTCCTGACCAATGGTTAAGGTGCACATGCACAATGTACTGTTTCTCTTCATTTTAGCATTGACATGAGACCAGACAAGAGGATGGACTGCTTTGTCTTCTTTCTTTACATTAGGTTTCACCTTGACCTGCCTCACATATCCAGGTTTAAACAGTTTGTAACCACTTTTTTGTGCCTAAATGCCTCGGTAAGGCGTCAGGCGTTTTTTGAGTGTCTAATACCGAATGTTCTTCCAATTTTTGGAATGAAAATCCAGAAGTGGTATCTGCCTCCAATAACATTTGTGGTTCATTATCCATTCATAATAGTAGATATCTAATTTACCTGAAACCTATCCTAGCACCTCAAATTTTTAATATTCATTACATACAAATTAAGACCTTAGGACCAGCCTTTAAGCTAACTATTAAAACCTATTCCTAGATTTAATAATAATTATATTATTCTAGTTCACTACAAAGCTGCCTGCAGCTTAGTATATTTAGTATAAAGTGGTAAAAATTAGCTATGACAAGCAACAAACTATGGAAAGTTAAAAGGTTTTAACCAAAAATAAAGATGTAAACTTAAGATATATAAAGCTAAATTTGTGAACCTATTAGTTTATACAGATAGAAAATAAATGGAGCACAACAAAGGAGACAGAAGTTGGATGTTGTCGGCAGAAACAGCGGCAAAATACTTTCCTCTTATGCTTTTTTCAACTTTACTGAGCTGGGGCATTGAAAAAACCGGATTGGGTTGGGTTAGGGTTGAGCAAAAAACAATAAGTGAGATATGTGAAGATGTCGGCATAGAAGAAACTTGTAGAATTACAAGTCTTATTATTCCCTGTCATTTAAAAGAAAGATGCTTGGATTGGCGTGACAAATGTAAAATGAGATCACAATTTAGTGAAATATTAAGAAAATTTAATCAGTAAGACACAAACAAAACATTCAAGTTGGAGTACATTTTATACAGATTATTAAAAAACATAGGTGTAGAAGTTAGTATAAGCTCGTTTTGGAATGCAACCACCTCTTGAGCATTAAAGGAGGAAACATGGACTCACGATGTATTTGGTGTGACAAGTCCTTCTCAACTAGTTGCCCCAAATCATGAGAAAAAGGCTGTTCTCTAAAATGCTGCATTGGGGCACAAGAAAATACAGAGACATTGGAGCAGTCATTTCCCAAATTACTATGTGGTGGTCGTGGGGGATTTGAGTTGCTCATTTGTGCTGTGTCTGGGAATCTAGTTGCCCTAATCCAGCCCCCTGTAACTGCCTATTCATTCCTTTTTTAGAAGGTCACATGGAATTGGTCAAGCAATTCTATATGTCTGCTGAATTCAATGTGATCTCAATACCAACCCAGAAGTTGAAAAACCTGAATTTGAGATAAATCCTGAAGTAAAGATATGTAAATAAAATTTGTAAATAAAAGTTGTAAATTGTTTTCTTAGCCAATACCCCTGAGTAGTATCCCCTTTTTCTACTTTGAACATGTACAAATGTACCCTGTGTTAGTATGGCATGTAAAATCTCACTTCAAGTTGTTAGTAGTTTGCTGATCCTTTGTGACGTTCAAAAGTAAATGGTGAAATTTGCAAGATTGTTTGTGAACAAAATATCAATACTTGAATAGGATAGTCAGGAGGCAAACTCAGAAAATGTGCTTATTTTTTCACTTTTTTAAAAAGTTTTGAGTAGAAGCAGGAAACATAGCTTAAAATCTTCCTTTTATCATACTGATTAAGAAAAATGCTGTTTCCATCTCAAAATTTTTCATCTTGGTTGCTTAAGGCGTGGTTTCATCTAGACACTCGCTCTTGCAACATGGAAATGAGGCTGAAATGTAAAAATGCTTGTATCTCCCATATTTTTTAGTTAAGTTTATAGAAACTGACCAGATATACTAAGTGGATCAGCCTGAATCCACCAAAGTGACTAATGATGGTTAAGGGGGTGACATGACTTCTCTAGCATGGAAACGAGGCTGAAATCTCTGGTCATTGTAGCTCCTTACAAAATAAACAGATCTATGTCAAAACTATTAGTTATGCTTCTAATTTGTCACAAAAGCACAATAATAAATATGTATCAGAATGGGCATATTTAATTATTGCTGCATTTAGATGGCTGTAGAAAATATGTCAATCAGATCATATAATAAGTGATTGTTTGTTTCATAATCTTCTTAATTGCAAGTAAAAAAATAAAACAAAATACCAGGGACTGAAGTCGTTATTTGGAAAGTTAAAGTTTAATAGTTTAGTTTTTCTTGTTAATGAAAAATACTCATGCAGTTTTATGATTGTAAACAAGGCTGACAGAAGAGCAAGGCTTGACATCAAAGCAAGGCAGGACAAGGGTGTCAATAATCGAACTACCGTCATTTGCATCTACCCTTCCACACACTCACCATAAAAACATGTTCTGTTGGCACGTGAAACTTCAAAGTTTTGATAATTGAACTTGATGTTCCACCGCTTGTGTTCGAATTTTTATGTCTGGTATCTTTATTTGAATTTCCTTTAACTGAAAAACTGTTTTGTTTTCGACTAATTTAGCTTCTTTTTTTTTCCATTTTTTTTTATCATAAGAATGCAAACGCCATTGAAATTAACCGGTAGAAACTTCTAATTATCCAAGTCAAAACAATGAAAATGCAGGGGTACCCAGAACATGTTTTTGTCTTGTGTGTGGAACGGTAGGTGCAAACGACAGTGCAAACAGATGAGGAGACTTGGAGGAAGTGAGACAATGGCCATTTGAAATAACTATATAATCATATGTTAATTGTGTTATCTTACAAAAGAGAGAATGGAGTCAGATGCTGAGTAGAATGTAAACAGAAAAAGGAGAATGGAGTCAGATGCCGAAAAAATAATAAATTGGAAGAAGTGTATCATCTGTGAAGAAAATAAATTTCTTAAGAAAAAGTTTCCCATATCTAAGGGAACTGAGCCCAGTATCGAAAGAATTGCTCATTGTGCTGACATCAGGGAAAGCAGTAGAGATTCAAGGTACACTAATTGTGCTAGAATAGCAAACTGTTTTAAGGAAAAAGGCAGCGATGAGGTACTTTGGCTCAGAACATGCTATAGCTCCTTTACAAATGAGGGACATGTAAGGCGTTCACAGTCGAGTAGTAGCAGCACAGAAGAAGACCAAACTCCTGCTTCGAGGAGATCCTCCACCAGTCCTATTGACTGGAGTAATTATATGTTTTGCCAGACAAGCAACAGTAAGCTTGGCTTCAATAATGTTCAAAGATTTCAAACATCCAACAAAATCTTGAGGATTGTAGCATCTGGTATAGACAAAGAAATTAGTTGCAAACTTGGAGGAGGTCGTGATCTGGTAGCCGTGGAAGGCAAATACCATCTCAGATGCTATGCTAGTTTTTTAAGAAAAGTGAAGGAGCACTCAGTCAATCAGGAGTCAGGCAATTAGGAAACTGATATTGATACTGAGTCAAATGGCAATGAAGAGAACGATGATGATGAAGAAATTGGTGACGAAGTGATAATAGAAGACATACATTTAAATGCTGAATTGTTGAGTTGGCTTTATCAGGTAGGAATTAAGGTTCTTCATGACCTCAAGTCTATGCCTGGTCATGATTCCATTGGTGACATAAGCCAAGAGAGTGCTGAAAAAATTATCCAGACTGTTTTTTTTACTCTAATCAATTTGTTGTGCTCTGGTCACCAAGATGATGATGGTGAAGATGAATATTGTAAGACACAAATCCTAAGCATTTGCCAGGACATTCTATTTGTAGCTTCCAGAGGTCAAAAACTAATACCTAAGCTTGTAGGCTTGGGCCTTAACTATTCACCAGGCAACAAGGCCAAAAGAACTTGTGCAGCTTTTGTACTCTGCTGGGCATTGTGTGAGCTATGAAGCACTTCTGAGAATGGACAGTACTATTGCACATGATGTCTTTCAGAAGAACAAAGACAACAGAAATGTATTTGTTCCACATAATTTCTGTGCAGAAACAACAGCAAAGTACACACAGTATGCTGATGACAATATAGACATCAACGAGGAGAAATTAAGTGGAATGGGCACATTCCATGCAACTCAAGTGGCAGCTTTCTGTGAAAAAGAAATAGGAGAAGACTCAGGAACAGAAGTTCGCACATCCCCAAAGTCTGGTAGGCATTTGGATGTGGAGATACCCAATCAGCTTCACGAACTAGAGGAACTTGTCTTTAAAAAAAACAAGCCAGAGCCTGTTAACCAAAAAGCCAAGGAAGAATGGTATCAACCTGACAAGAACAAAATTGATGAGTCCAACAAGAAGGAGCTGTTATGGATTTTGGGGCATTTGTCTCAACAACTGCCTGAGCTCCAGAAAATTCCTGGATGGTCAGGATTCAATCAGCTTACTATGGATAAATAGCAGCCTGAAGCTACAACCGTTGGCTTGTTGCCGATAGTACATGCTCCAGCGGCATCTTTACCTATTTTGTATTGCTGAAATGATCTCTTGGTTTGCTGCGTTTGATCATGTGAACTATACACGATGGGCAACTGTCTTCCTAGCTGATATGAAAGCATTACCACACAACACACCAGAGGTTCATCAAGCATTCATGAATGGCAAATTTGTAACAAAAGAAACAACTGCAACGTTTAACCACATCCCAGATGATCAAGCTCTTGAACACGTTAAAAAGACTGGTAAGGTAGCAGGAGGCCTGGTAAGGAATCACTTGAACAGACTCTGCAAGAGATCACTGGTGTTTGACTTACAACGAACGTGCACAGCTATCCGAGGATATAAAAGCAATGTTTGGCATTGTTAGTGAACTCAAAGAAGGACCAAGCCACAAAGACCTTGGAAAAACATGGATGAAGAAAGATGAAGACGATGTTTTGAAGCTAGCAGCACAGCTTTCAAAGTATGAGGTCTTCCATGAGATGGAAAACTAAGTGGTTGTAACTACTGGAAATGTTGCTAGTGAGGAGATAAAGCAAGATTTGTTGCAAGCAGAACAGAGAGGCCAGAAAAAACTGCAAGAGTTTCTTGAAGAGAGATTAATCAGCAAAAAAGCTAACTTTCATGACACCATCAAACAGCAAAAACTGAAAACCTTTGAGACTTTGTACTTGGTATCTGTACCAGTTGGCAACAGCAAGACAGTTGTCAAGGCAGACAGGGATCTTCTAAGAAGAATTGTAGTAGCGTTAGAGTCCAGCCGTGATGTAGATGTATATGATTTGTTAATGTGAGAACTTTCTCGTGTGCCCATGTCGATCGCTACTTTAGATGGATGTATTCGTAAAGCTACAAGGAAGTCAGATTTGGGTAGCATTCTATTGGAGAATGTCAATCAGGATCAGCCCCCACAAAATCAAGCAGAGACCTGCGCTATCATTGACGGTATGGCAGCAGTCCAGTCACTTGGGAATTCTGCTGGCGCTAAAACATTCGGTGAGTGGTGCGATAATTTCACTAAATTTGTCACATCTCACTTCTCTGAACGTTGCATAAGAATCGACTTGGTTTTTGAACAGTATCTCCCAAATTCGATCAAGGCAAGCACAAGGCTGAAGCAAAAAGGAAGAAAGAAGAAGGGGATCAGAAAAAACGTAGAAAGTAGAGACCAGAGGATTGGCAGCTGGGATAAATTCATTACCACAGAAGAGAACAAAGGAAGCCTCGCCCATTTCGTATCCACCGAGGATATCCATCACCAACGATATGAACCACACCCTCATCGTAAGCTGGTTGTGAGTGGGGGGTTTAAAGAAGTGCTAAGAGGTTGGTCATCTGCAAGAGAAGATCTTCAAGGGTTATCTTCTAGCGAGGACGAAGCAGACACAAGGATTATTCTCCATGCTTGAGATGCAACCATCAGAGGTTATAAGCAGGTCAATGTGTTGTGCAGAGATACCGATGTCCTTTTTTCTCTTTTGGCTCACAGGCATTATCTTTGTGATAAGGTATGGATGTTTTCTGGCACTTCAAAGAAGAAGCAATTCACTCCAGCACACAGAATTGTGATTTCAGAAGAAAAGAGGAAGTCCTTGCTGGCCTTCCATGAAATCACCAGGTGTGATACTTCAAGCCAGTTCACCAGGATAGGGAAGGCAACTGCATGGAAAGCCTTTGATGACCAGAATTCAAATCTAATAACATCTATTGGTGAAGCAAGTTTTCCTAGCCCACGTACATTATCGGATGCTGAAGCGTTTGTGTGTCAATTGTATCACGATGGTACATGAGAAGTAAACATCAACAGAGAAAGGGCAGCAGCATTTTGGAAAGTCAGAAAGTCTATGATTTGGAAAAGGGTGCAAGATGCTTGCCCATCCATTCCTTGCCCTGAAGATGAGAATGGCTGGTCCCTCAGCAACAAGTGAATTCTAAAACCAAAGCTGATGGCCCTGGAGGGAATATCATCTGGATGTCTACAACTGGCATTCTATGGGTGTTCAAGCAAGAAGAGCTGCTTGAACCCGCAGTGCACCTGTATACACTTATCACTTCCCTGTTCAAAAGTCTGCAAAGACAGCAACATCAATAGATGCAGAAATCCAAACGACCATACAGTTGGCAATTATGCTGAGGATGATTGAAATAGTGGACTCGACCAAGACACACTAAAGTAGCTGAAATAGAAAGCTGAACAAAAAATCAAGACATTAAGCTATTATGTAATTTTGTTTTTGTAAAGAACAAGGAAGCTTTTCATCAAATTTGGCTGGATACATCAGGAAGAAAAAGAGTTTCAACATTGTGTGAACATTACAGCATTAAAAAACATCAGGCATACAATACCCGATTATGCATGTCTTGTTTCTTCATTGTAACAAGTACGTGTTTAAGGAACTCCTTTATTTACTCCTTGACCAGAAATGAGACCCTTTTGGCACATTACAATTATTCCTTTGCACTTTAGGCTATCATAGTATTTGTATTTGCTAATTTTGGTTTGAATCTATTTATTTACAAAGTGCTACAATGACCTGAGATTTCAGCGTCGTTTCCATGCTAGAGAAGTCACGTGTCCTCCTTAACCATCATTAGTCACTTTGCTAAATTTAGGCTGATCCACTTAATATATCTGGTCAGTTTCTATAAATTAAAAAATATGGGAGGAACAAGCATTTTTATATTTCAGCCTCGTTCCCATGTTGCAGGAGCAAGCGTCTAGATAGAACCACCCCTTAAGTAACCGAGATGAAAAATTTCAAGATGGAAGCAGCATTTTTCTTAAGCAGTATGATAAAAGGAAGATTTTAAACTACGTTTCCTGCTTCTACTCAAAACTTTTTTTCAAAATCACTTTTTTGGCATTTGTCTCCTGACTAGAATGCTGAAACATGCGCCCAAAGTTTCATGTGTGAGATGTGGTGCATGTGTTTCAATTACTATTGTCTGTGATCATCAACAAGACTGTATGGGGTACTGTCAATGTGTTTTTGTGAGTTTCCTTTTATGCAATATTTTGACTTTGGCACATCCCTTAAAATTCGCACCATTTAATTTTTCTAACAAAAACGGGGATTTGGCAGTACATGAAACAGCCGGATTGTTTTGCAAACCCATTAAATATTTAACGCTATGCATAGTTCTTGCAAGGTGAGATACAGATATTTCATCTTAGGCATGTTTGCAAACTAGTAATAGAAGGGACAGAACCTCTGTGACAAAACAATGCGATCAGTGCATTGATATTAAGATATCCTGAATCAAACATTGCAAAATGGCACTTAAAACAAATATTTAAAAAAGCATCTTTTATGTTTTTGCATTTATTTAGTGATTTACATGGAACAATACACTTGAACAATAGAAGCAGCATAATGATGAATAAATGAATAGAGCATTGACATTCACATGGAGTAAATGCATTTCTTTTTGCCACAAATTAGCTAGATTTCTGTTTTCCAAGCACTTTTCTAAAAAATATGGACACTTTAATGAGAAGCTAGGAAAGAACAAATATTTCTGTGTTTCTAAAAATCAAAATATTTAAAATTTTAGGTAATACATCTGTGATCACCTTAAGCTGAAGTACATGTAATACAAGCAACAAAGTTGCTGGAACTCGAAACAAAAACTGATTTCAAGAAATATTAACATAAGTACTGATTTCTGTTGAATCCAAAATGTAAGCAATATTTGTAATCACTTGTACTCTACATAACATCGCCTTAGATCTGCATTTTTTGTGGCAAGTTGCAGCAATTTTTGGGCCCATACTACTTTAGCTTTATGCAGATGCAGAAACCTGATTATTAAACAAATCATTTCCTCAGTTGCTAGTGACATTGAATGCAATACTGACATTGACGAACTGCTTGACAGACCTCTAATTCAGATTCCTATAACAAAGAAAATGAATGCAATAATGAAAAAAGTGAATATTATGACATTCGTAAAGAAATTGAATCGTTCCGAGAATGAAAAATTGATAACAAAGCTCTCCGGCATGGAGTTGTTCACTCCATGCCATGATGTGGTGAAGCTGTGATTAAGGCTGATTGATATATTAGCCATGTACAAAAACCTCCATACCTATTTGTTGGCCAGACCACGTGTTCGTTTTGAGGGAGAGGAAGGTGTCGAGGCTAGGCCAGTGAGAGAATTTTTACAAATTGCTGTAAAAATATTGGAAGATTAAGTTGGTTTGAATCTAAAACCTGTGATTTCCTGTAAAGGCAAAGTTGTCGAGCATTATTTTTCAGCTCAACAAAAGCAAGATTTATCATTGGATCCTCCACCTTTGGACTTGCAGGATGCACCATATTGTGATTCATAGCAGCAAGCCAACATCATATGAATACAGATCGAAAACTTAGGTCATATTTTTGTAAAAGTAAACATCATAAGAGAAGCAATTCAGACAGGGTGAGTGGTTCTAACAGAATTCATAGATTCAATCTGCTATGTTTTTAATTATATCTAAGTAGTACAATATTAGTTCGTTCTAGCGCATTTCGGCCACGCCCCCTTTTATGCAAATGAGGTAGTCACCTGTCAATCATTTATGCAAATGAGCTCATTAAAAATTCAAAATGGCGGCAAAAAATTAATGAATAACGAATGCGCTAAGACGTCATTTGTTTTGCTCAGACATCAAAACCTAATTTGCATAATGGTCTTCAACCGCAGGGCGTTAGGTCAGGGAATCGGGTGATTAATTCAGCGTATAATATTAAAGAAAACATGAACTGATACAAACAAAATAAAGATTTAATTTACAAATATAAAGATAAGAACAAGGTGTTAATAAGAATCATTGAACGAGACGCAGAAAACTGGTTGACTATGTCCAACTCTGAAAAAGCCTCCGCAATGAATCGACTAAACTATGTTATAAATGAAGATGAGCAAAGAAGAAATATAAAACTAAAAAGCATGAAGGATGAGCTTTTCAACATTTTAAGAATGCAAAGCGAAGACGACATCGCAAGGCAAGTCGAGTCAATGTCTGGAGGGGATCTTATAAAGAAATTAAAAGAAATGGATCATACCAAGGTCTTTTCAGAGAATAGAAAGTTAAGATATTTTGAGAGTAAATACAACATAGAAGAAGAAGCCAACAATCAAAAATTCATTCCTCAACCGAGTCAAATGAGGTATCTTATCAACTTAGGTTTAAAGACCTATGTAGATGAACTGGGGTTGTCCTAGCGTCCAGAAATAAGCTCATTGTTATCAGATTTATCAAGCTCCATAGGTGTAGAGAGAGACATTCTTCATAATAAAATAGTGCTGGCTATAGATCGAACAGATCTTATGTTGAATCCTTATTGGTGTGAGGTGTGTAGTTCAACCAATTTGACTAAACTTAATTCTTATAAGACCGTTTGTGGTGGGTGTTTTAGAATAGTTCAACACATGAGTTTCAGTTTTAGTTATGCTGATGACATTCGAGCTGAGTTGAAAAATTCAAGTTCAATTCCACACCAAAAAGCAAAAGACATGATGAAGAAATTAAAATCACAAGCGGTGAACTTAGAAAACGCAAAGGTGGAATTGATAGACCGTGAGCAAAAACTTAAACAAAAATACATTAAATTAAAGCAAATCTTGCGAGAAAATCATTGATTTTCGCATATAATAAATGAACAACCACGATCATAGTAAACCACAAAACGTGTCAAGATGTGAAGAGCTTTTAAAACTTGCTTCCGCAAAAGAAATAAAATATTCAATATCTTATATTAAAAAAGCTTCTGAAAAA
>JAODVM010015677.1:0-20089 GCA_025400095.1 Phenganax marumi
GACTACAGAGGTTTGTGACTTCGCAGCCAGATGGCTACGTAGCCATATTACTACGTAGCCACATTACTACGTAGCCAGATTACTACGTAGCCAGATGACTGCGTAGCCTTATTACTACGTAGCCGCATCAGTACTTAGCCATATGAGTAGGTAGATAAGCAGGGATATTGATCAGTAGCTATTCGTTTATTCAGCCAGTGTACTACCTAAGTAAATAGCTGCGTAGCCAGTTGATTAGGTGAAGATATTTGACAGGGTATTCTGCAATTGCTCCGTTCGACCACAGACGACAATATAAAGCGTTTAATATATAGCGAAAATGGCCCAAAAAAAGAAAATCAATAGTATAAAGTTAAAATAGCACTTACCTTTTGTTGAACAGGACAAAATTTGTGAAACAAGGGCACTCGCCTTCACTTTCAAACGCAAAACTCGCAATAGGAACAAGAAATCTTTTAACAAATTACACGCGACCAAAGATTGACGCGACTGTTGCTGTTCATATGTGTGCATCACGTGTGCGTAATCGGCATTTGCCGAAAGTTCTACCGAAGAAGGAATCGTCATCCGTTCGTTGGGTCGACGATCGCCGAAGATTAGCCATCTAGCCATCTCTTAGGCGGAAACTTTTCACTCTGACATTGTGTATTTGTGTTAGCCGCGCATGTGTGTTAGCCGTGCATGCGCAGCGGCTACCCACAAAAACTCTAAACTGCTTTTAAAGTGGTAAAATGTATGGACATTCTATATAAAAACAAGCTAGTTCAGTTTGTTTTGCTTAAAAGAGAGGAACATCATGAAGACGCTAGTCTACTTGGATGTTTGCTCGTAAGCAGCAGGCCAAAAAAACGCCGGTAAAACGTGTTGTAGCACATCTGTTCAACCAACTGTACGTTGACAAATTGAGTCTCAATGTCTTACTTCGGAGAAATGGTTAAGCTTGTGTTCATGGATTGCATTTATCGCAAAATTAAGGAACTCCACAGTCATACAATATAAAATGAAGTCGATGGTAATCAACGGACAAAGTTTGGAGATCACTTTGAAGTTACGGGCGGAAAAGAAGATTGGATAATTATGAAATGATCTGGGAAGGGGGTCGCAGAACAATACAAAATTTTGAAAGAATCCAAGGCATCCCCAGCACAATACTTAGAATCGATTTATGATACGCCTTTGTATACTCCAAGATGCATTCTGCAATCAAGCAAATTTTATTTATCTATTAGCACCTCTGCGATAACGTTTCGCATGGGTAATTTTTGCGTTTCGTCGTCAAGCCCCATTCACACGGGTGATTTTTGCTGAGACGTTTCTGGTGTTGAACGATGCGATAAAGTGGCTGAATGGTTAATTTACTTGGTTTAACAATTTCCCAATACACTCACCAGTCAACCTACTCGATCACAAACGCTAAAAGGAGAAAAATTGCACAAAAAATCGCCCGTGTAAACGGGCCTTCAAGAAGGTTTCAAAATGGTTTATCCATCGATTGTTGTTGTTATTTATACTCAATTAACGCGGGATAACATCGCTGGCTCAATCTACAGATAACTCAGTTATGTACATGCAGATTAACTGATTTCTTTGCTGGCTCAGTGATCGCCATACTTAGCCAGTCAAAACGCATCTGGTGACTATAATGCATTATTACTAGAAGTGCTAAGTGCAAGCTGCATGGAATACTTCATGCTAGGTTTGCAACTTTTCGTATCTTCTGTAGCACGAGCAATATCTCCAGAAGCCGGTTGTTCAAAGAGGGTTAACAGTTAACCTACAGGTTTAAGTTTAAGCCGCCGTTTTCTATCCCTGTGCTGAAGCACTATTTATTTTTTAAAACTTTGAGGGATAGAACTACTCATTAAGGGAAACATTTGAGCAAAAACTCTTCCAAAATTTATCTTGAACGAGTTTCAACTAGTGGTTAAAGTATTAGACCAACTCAAGGTTAAGCTAACCGAGCTTTGAACAACCAGCCCCTGCACTTGAAGTTAATTCTTCCACTGCTTGCATGACTCCCAGTTTTATTAGAATATTTTTTATTCATGCACGATTGAAACAATAAGTGAAAGAGTTCATACATGAATTATAGCTGTAGAAAATACAAATCACATTCGATAATTAATGTTTGCTTGATTCTAGCGAGAACAGAGCATTTCAGATGAGGCCGATTGTTCGAAGTGCGTTTAGCCTAAATGGTGGACAAGTTCAAAACAAAAAAATTCATGTACTCCTTAAAAAGCGAAATTGAAAATTTTTTAATTGAATGTATTATGTTCTTATTTATAGTTTTTTGCATGAGATTTCATTTGACAGGTTTAGAAGATGTGTGCTAATTGTTTTGAATTCCGACGTATCCACCGTTTACGCTAAATGGGATTCCAAACAACCGGCCACAGGTTTTTATATATCACTAACATGCATTGTCGTGCACAAACCTTGATCAAGTGCACTTAAAAACTCTATGACACAACTAAATTAAGTACCAAATTTTCTCTGAATATCAATTATGATGAAAAAAGAGAAACAAATGTGCTCGTACATACACACAAAAGAAATTAGAGCATCTGACACCAGTTTAGAAATCATATTAATTTTCCCCAGGATCAAAATATTTAAGTCAAAAGAAAAAACAAACATTCCATATGATTTCGCTTAGCTGCGAGATTTTAACTTTTTCACCAACACTGTATTTTCTTCCTTCATAATCGTGTAATCTTTAGTTATCTTCTCAAGGTTTGTTGCAGTATCTTTTTCGTTTTCCACATCAATCTAAAACAAAATTTGACTTGTTCACTAGTTCGTACAAACACTGGAAGCAAAATAAAGAAATAGACAAAATTGTAATGTGACAAATTCACTAAGATGTAGATAAAATATATCCAATCCATACACAAAAGTCAAAGTAATCAAGTATTGTAGTAAATAATATAATTAGTTACATAGGGTAAATACCTGTTCTTCCAAATCCCTGATCTCTCTCATTATCAAACCCGTTTCTTCCACGCATTTTACCAACTCTTCACAATTCTAGACAAGAAGAATTTTAAAGTGAACTTTCTTGACTTCAACTTTTCAAAATACAGCCATGACGCTCAGACATGAACTGCCAGGAAAGTTGCAACAAACAACCCCAAGTCGAAACTGATTTTTTGCACCTTAGGAAAGAATTCAGTGGTAAAGCATTGTGAACTAAAGGACTTGCATGGTATGATTGTCTAACTTGACGAATTTATCGACCAGTAGGTCATTACTGTACATAAAAAAGCAATAAAACGGGAAAACATTTTGTAAAATATGTGTAGATATTCTAAATATTTTAATTAGGCCCCAGCGCTCAGGCACTATTCTGAACTTAATCGTATTCTGAAATCAGTTTTCTACCACGCGAATTTGTTGGGGCAAAAAATAAATCTAGCAATGAGATTGGATCGCTATCAACTTTTTCTTGCCGAAGTATTTTGGGAGCAAACGGGATAGCTAGGATTACTTCTTCGTTTTGGCGAATTTGCTCAAAGGAAAACGGGTTTATCATCTGGCAGATAATTCAGTAATCTGCAGGTTGAGCCCCAATCGAGCATTGTTGTAATAAGCAGATCATGTGGTGTAAATTATTCATGCAGGCTACCGATGCACGTCGTTGTCATCCACGACAGGAACATGTCTGCTGTTCGCCGAAAGTCTAAGAAAACGAGGTCATAAGAAAGAGGAGTGATCGAGGTAAGTAAAGCTGTCGTGTTTTTTTATTTTGCCTTGTATTCTGTATGTATTTACTTTACATTTACCGGTACCCTAATATTCTGTATTTGATGTCAATTAGGAGCCGTTGTGTTCGCAATGAATACTAGTCAGGAGTACTTAAACAGCGTGAAAGGCCTCATTATATAGAAATACTCAATTTTATAGTCTTGCAGAAAACGAAAATAAATGTGCAAAGCGAAGGAAAAAGATACAACAAAAATCTGTTGAGCAGGAAATTAGACTTGCAAAGCAAAGAGAGAAAAGACGACAAGCAAAACAAAAAGAGTCAGTTGTAGATAGACAGCATAGACTTGCAAAGCAAAGGGAGAAAAGGCAACAAGTGAAACAGCAAAAATCTGTTGTAGAAAGAGAACGCAGACTTGCAAAGGAAAGAGAGAGAAAAAGAGAGAGAAAGAGAGAAAAGACAACAAGCAAAACAACAAGAATCTATTCTTGAAAGACAACATAGACTGGCAAAGCAAAGAGAGAAAAAACAACAAGAAAAACAACAAGAACCTATTCTAGAAAAAGAAGATAGGCTTACAAAACAAAGAGAGAGAAAGCAACAAGTAAAAAAACAAAAATCTGTTGTAGAGAGAGAACATAGATTTGCAAAGCAAAGATTGAAAAGACAACAAATGAAAAAGCAAGAACCTGTTGTAGAAAAAAAAACATAGACTTACAAAGGAAAGAGAGTAGAAAAGAAAAAACAGACAAGCAAAATAGCAAGAAACTGTTCCAGAGAAGGAATATAGGTTTCAAAATCAGCAAGAAACATGAAGGTTGGAAAGGCAAAATGAGACTGTTCGACAAACAAAATAAAGGCTAGCAAAAACAAGAGCAAACTATAATGCCAATAAGAGTACACCTTCTGAAATAAACAAACCATGTCCTACATCAGGTGCTCAAGAGGATTGCAATATTGACAACATTGAATCACATAACGCTATATCAAAATTGATACATATATTTCATACTTAATCTCTAGCAACAGGTCCTCTGTGTATATGTTCATGCTGTGATCAACTATGCGTCCTGCAGAGAGACTTCTGGTCCGACCCAAATTCCACTAAGTATTTGCAATGTATTGAAAGTGTGGATGATATTGAATGGCTATGCTTGACATATGACAAACACCTTCAAAAGGATAAAGTGCCACCATCTGCAATTGCAAATGGCTTGAAGTTTCTAGAAAAACCAGACTTTTTTGCTTCAAACTAATTAGAATGCATGCTTATAGCTCCACGACGAGCATTTCAAAAAATAATGCAAGTTTCGAGAGGACGGCAACTTAGAATTACTGGTAATGTTGTAAATGTAACAGCAGATACTGGTACCACAGGAAACTGGTACTGTTAAACTTTAATTAAAACTTTGACTGCAATATAAGAGTTCTACCTTGTCTTTGAATGTAAGACCTAATAAGGTGATGCAAGCTGCAGCTTGATTGGTAAATTCATTATGTTGCCCTAAGTTGAGTTACAACAACAGAAGGATTATATATCACTGACCGATCTGGCGAGAAGATACCTGTTGATGAAAGAGCTGCCAAGGAAATGGAAATCTTAAGAACTAAATTTGAAAGTTTGTTACCTCATTGCAAGATCTCTGCATAAACACATAGGTATTCGAAAAGATATTAATTGCTCGTTTATAGATACCGTCATCTTTACTGAAACAAGGTTTAACTCCTCAGACTCTGATGATATATGCATTATTGATGGCTACAAGTTGTTCAGAAATGATGATTCCCATTGCTTGGTTTCAGGACATCCGTAGGCAGAACAGCTTTTTATAGCCGAGTCCCTTTAGAATATGGACGCTCTTATACTCACGAAGTAAATGTAATTGAGTTTATAATTATCAAATTAGAAAGTCATCCGCATCTGCGTATAACTGGAGTATATCGTTCACCCAGTATTGCTATTTCATGCCTACTGCCTTCATTACGTAGAGTACTTCGTGACAATTCTAGAGCACAAAAGATTACTGTTGGAGATTTCAATGTGAACTGGATGGTAGAACCTGATCAACAGTTACTCTAGAATTTGATAGTTGTACAAAATGGTTATAGGCAACTGATAGCAGGCTTTACAAGTGACAGTAGAATGTTAATTGATAATTTGTACGGAAATGCAATTTGAAGACGATATTCAAGCTGGTAATCTAGAAACATACTTTAGAGATCATAAAGTAGTATAGGCTTCCATTAAGACATAGAATTAATAATTGTATGCCCTTCTATTAAGGTATCACAGAGATAGCAAGGCATTGCAAAATTGTCATTTGGGCAAGCTGTTGTGAGCAAATGTCATTTGGGCACTGCTAATGTCATTAAGGCAAGTCACTGGGCCATTACCAATGTTATATATAATAATAAGTCATGGTGTGGACAATGGCTAAATTTACGTAAGTTTTCTTCTCATCTCTTTTGCCTCCTCCCTTTCCTGTGTTTATGTGTTTACTTATTGTTTTTTTTCCTGAATATCTCTATACATTAACATGGCCACATTAACGCAAACATCACTTAACAAAAATACCCAAAATAAAACAATTTCGGCATGCTGCCAAAATTGCTAAAACAATTTTGGCATGCTCATTACTATCTAGTTATGGTAGCAATAAGCTCGGACTGTATGGCGCTTGATATCTTTGCTACAGTATACATCATCGCAATCACTAATACTTCTGCGTTAATTCTTGCAGGAATATTGTAAAGTCGTATACAAAAATATGCCTTTTATTTGCTTGCGCCTGACAACATCATTGGATAAATTATATTGAATGATATCAGCAGGTGTCAAAGAATATTCGAAAATGAAACAATTCAATTCAGCTACTCATTCGTTAATCATTATTTGACACCACTTCAATGGAATCGCAAGTACAAAGAAAAATTAGCACGCCTACACTTGTAATAATAATAATAATAATTTATTGATCCATCCTAGGTATAAAAATACAATGGATTTACAAAGTTGACTACTATATGTGTGTAAAAGTAGACTATAGGGAGGTTAAATACAAGCTATTTTAAAATAACTTATTTCATGTCCATATATTAAAATATTCTGTATACAATAGCAAAGGATTACAAAAGCCGTTTAGTTCTAGAAATAAACGAACGTTCATGCGTTTCGGTTCGTGAGAAAATGTGTGATAGAGATCTGGAAAGTCTGAGATTATAAGTTTTCAATGCAGTCTCTGGTATATATTTCCTGCAAGGGTGCGTTTCTTCATCAACAATTTTCTTATACTCGCGAATGGCAAGAATATCCAGATGTTGCTCTAAAGTTTGGAGTGAATCTGGGGGGATCCCAAGCATTTTCATGCCGTGAGTCTGGATGTTCCCCAGCTCGTCTGCCAAGTATTGCGGTAGACCACCCCAAATGGTAGACGCGTACTCAATAACCTGTCGGACTTTAGTTGCATAGCACGTTAGACCTACATCGATCAATAGATTAGCTTGGCGACATTCCCGGAGGTAGAACAAGCGCTTATTGGCTGTCCTTGTGATTTCTTCGATATGTTTATTGCATTTTAGGAAATTATTACACCAAAGGCCTAGCAGCTTGAATGAGTTCACTCTTTCAATTGTAGCACCACCAATCACGAGTGAGGGTGGTTCAGGAATTACATCTCTAAAGCAAATCCACATAACATTGGTCTTTTTGACGTTAATTTCCATCTTATTTCGAAGTGCCCAATCATTCATTGAATCAAGCGCCTTTTGCATGTTACTAGTAGAGCCATATGAGATCACCTTATCCTGAGTACAGTCATCGGCATATTTATGCGTGTTAATATGTAGGTCCTTAGGGATTCAGTCCTCAAGATCACTAATATAGACATTGAATAATGTTGGCGATATAACAGAACCTTGGAGAACTCCAGCAGGGCAAGGCTTTATGGATGATAGTGTGTCACCTATTTTTACTTGTTGGCTCCTTTCCTCCAGAAAACTCCGTATCCAAAACCAAAAGCATTTCGACACATTCCTTTCGGCGAGTTTCTTTAAAAGCAAACCATGATCCACGAGGTCAAACGCTTTGCGAAAGTCAATAAATAAGGCATGGATACCCATTTTTCCTTTGTGTCAGTTATCGGTTTTGTTGAACCAGCCTTGAGTGATACTCACCAGTGCAGATACCGTCGACCTACCCTGCATAAATGCATGTTGATTATCTTTGATCTTAAGGTCATCTTTATTTAGTTTGAGTTGGACGGCTTCCAGAACTTTTGCCAATTGCAGTAAAACTGAGATTTGGCCGAAGTTATCGTTTATGTCACTAGGTGGGTGCACTTTAGGCAACCGGAGTGCACTTTAGGTGGGTGCACTTTAGGCATAGGGTTGGATATTTCGACTGGGAGATGCTGGAACAGACGATGTTATCAATAACAGGGGCTAGCTCTTCACAGTAATGTCTCAATAACCATGAAGGGATATCGTCCGAGCCGGTAGCTTTCCTGGAATTTAGGCGTATAAGAATTGCTTTAACTTGTCCAGTGGAAGGTAGGGGGGCGGGCTTGACATCTTTAAGTAGGAGCTCATATTGTCGCACATTTGGAATTTCAGTTAAAGTAATATTCTCCCAAGGTGTGGTGAAACTTTGTTGCAGGTGTTCAACTAGGTCTACTGTAGAGATTACCGAGGCTTGAGAGTTGCAGTCATTAGCAGAGGCTAGTTCATAGACAATTTTGTACCATCTTGCAGCATTAGGTAGTTCCACGCGTTCGGCTTTCAGTTGGTAGTACCTCTTCTTCGCATCGGATATAGGTGAGCGGACTTTATCGCATAATACCTTGTACTTTGGTTAATTCCCGGATGTGAACGCTCGTTGCCTAGTTTTCATTTCGTGCTTTATGCGAGGGGTCATCCAAGGTTTATCCGAGGGATGGATGCGTACTGTACGTTTGGGCAGTGTTTTGTCGAGAATACTTATGATGGTATTTGTAAAAGCACTGACTTTGTCATCAGTCTCACTAACATCATAGATCCTTTTCCAGTTCTCCCTATTCAGATGTAGAGCCAGATCATTAAAGTTGCTGCTTTTCATCAGGCGAACTTTACAAGAAGTCGCCTTAACCTTCTCTTTCAGCTTAGGAGTAAGCAATTAACACTGGTGGTCAGAGTGGCCAATCGAAGGAAGATGTTCGACAGTATCATATAGCTCTGACATGTTTGTGAGAATTTAGTCAAGAACATTTCGGCCTCTTGTGGGGGCACATACAGCTTTCTTAAGATTAAACCGTCTACATAGTAGATTTAAACTCAACTTATTGAAATCTCCAGCAATAATTACCCCAGCAGAAGGATGGTCCTGTAAGGTTTTATCAAGTCCATCAGTAATCTATTTGCACATCACTCTCTCATCCTCTGCGGTCTGACCTGGCAGATAGTATACGCTAATTAGTATTATGGAGTTATAAGGTCTGGGAGTACTAGGTGGTTTAAGAACGAGCCATAGAACTTCTTTACCATTCTCTTAAACATTTACTAGCAACCACCCCGGCTGGGGCGGTCTCGTTGATACACATTGAATTTGTTGCTAATTCCTATAGCAGCATCCGGAATGCTTGAGTTCAACAAGCACTCTACCAGTGACGGGTTATTGACTGCGACAATCCCGGAGAGTTCCGTTACTTTATTCGTTTCATGACACGCATTGGTAAGAAGTGTAGATGGAACTATATAGGTAGTCGGTGGCTTTCGTACATTACTTTCTTGAATGGGGATTGGTACGAGGTTATGATGGTGTTTTTGAACATTGTATCTCTGTTTTACTGGGCGGTATGTTATTCTAACGGGAATTCCTTTCAAGGTACTTTCAGATTTTCTGCATTTTGATACATCCATTATACTACTTTTTCCATTTAGGACTGAGAGACTTGCTTGGGAGTGTGGTTTAGGAGGCCGACGCGAGGCAATCTTCGGGATGGGAGTCAGTAGAGGGAGGAGTGGCTTGGGCACTAATGGGGGTGTTGGGGGTGATAAACTGGGATTTCCATCAGAGGGCATGGATAAGCAGCTTGAGAGAGCGGGAATAGGGATTGGAACGGTAGATGATGGCATGAGGGAAAAGGGTAAGGTGTTTGGGTGCATTTGACTTTTTGCAGTCTCGCTTCGAGATGGTTCATAAGGGACAAAATATGTTGTTCTTGCCGATTCCCTAAAAAAGGCGGGGATTGAGAGTCCTGCAGTTTTCGCTTGATTGCCAGTCCACATCCCGGTTGATGTACAAGGGTTTTAGCGTACTAGAAGTCGCATCTAGCTTCTTTTAAACAATAGCCCCTTGTTCGTAAAAAAGGGCAGGGAACTAAACTTTTTGGGACATTGGACCATAGAAATAATAGACATAGAATGCGTACTCCCTATCTGGCTTCTATAAAAACTTTGTCTCCACAAGATGGCGCATTCAAAAGGGCATTTTCACTCGGTCCAAACTCTTGCGATGAAGATCTCGCGCGGTTTCGGCACTTTCGCTCGAGGAGCGAGGCTTTCCAGTTTTGTTTGAATATGTTTGGTTTGCTTGTATTTTTGTTGACAAATGCTCGTCGATTTGGTGTTTATATTGTGTAAATCGGGCGAAGTTTTTCATGCATTTGTGGCGAGTAAAAGATATATGTACTTTTATTTTAGTGGCTTTTTGATATTTCTGTTCCTGGTTATTATTTTAGAAGTTTTGCTTGAGTTGTTCTCACATTGTTGTTTCTGTAGTTTTAATTCAATTTTGACCCGAAAACAACAATATAGTAAGCGACGAAAAAGTTTAAGTTTTTGTAAACATTTGTATGTAAAATGATTGATAATTTTCTCGACTTTCTGCTTCAGCTTTTTGGTCTATTTTGTACCTGCTGGTACAGCCTAATGCTGAACAAGTGTTAGGCATTTGTTTCGAAATGAAACTTTTTGTTACCCAATTACATAATTGTATGATACTTGCAAGAAAACTATTAAGAAAAACACTTAAAACTCCCGCTCCTGGCCAAATTCAAAATGGCGCATTCAAAAGGGCACGCCGGTGAAAAAATGGAGACATGATTCGTCATCAGTACGCATTCTATGTCTATTATTTCTATGCATTGGACAGATGACTACGCTGCAGGGATTTGTTCATAAACGGTCGAGCTGTTTCTCTGGCAGTTCTCTGAGTTTCTTCAGAATCACGTCTGATTTGTGGATCGATGTTACCAGACTGTTTGTAGTAAGGTGGACGCTTTTGTTCTGTTTCGGACCCCTATTGTTGATTGGATTTCTTCAGAAACAAGTGCAGTTTGTGGGTTGGTGCTTGACAAATTGCTATCAGTAAGGTTGGTGCTATCTTGCTTTCGTGGCTCTTATTATGTTGTCGTTGGGAGGGTCCATGAGTGTAGCATCACCAGTATGAACAGTGTTCGTTGTAACGAGGGTTCGTTGAGAACCCTAACTATGGTTTGAGAGAACAGTGTTCGTTGTAACTTAGAATGATTATTGTCTTGAGACGGTGATTTTCCAGCTTGGGGTTAGTTGTTCTGGCAGACGCAAGATCTTTATACCCAAAGGATTGATTGTTACCGGTGGCGAGAGATTTAAAAACATCTACCATTTCACTTAACGGGTAATTATTTTCAATCCTATTCAGAATTTCAGCGGGCATTAGCTTCTGATAGGATAACAGCTTTGTTTTATAAAACATGTTATCCTCGTGCATTATTTGTATTATCTCGCCCTGCTTTTGTATGACGGCTTCAAGATCTTTTTGTCCTGCGCGTAGATGGTTTATATCTGAGAGCAGATGCGACTCAAGAGCTGTAACATCCAACTTCAGGCCTTCAAAATCAGCCGAGGCGACGCCGCCAAGCGTTAGTAACGCTTTTACACATCTCCAACGGTTGAGAATCGTTGCCCAGTGAGTAATAATCTTCATTACCTATTGTCCTAAATACCACATGTTCCAGATCGTTTATTTTCTTGGTAAATGTAGTGTTCAATTCATTAATTTTATCCTCTAAATAACTAATAGCATGTTTGGAGTTTCATTACCAACTGAGCTTGCGAAAGTGTTTTTGTCTCCACGTCACTCGCATTCATATTCAGGACAACGAGGCTGTTCTCAACATGGACGCCGTGTTTAGCACTTTCATTTGATTTTGCCAAGTTCGTGGAAGTGAGGGGCACCGAATTCAGTTTTTCGCTGATTTCATCTTTCTACCGTTAATGGTAATCGTTTGCTGCGAAATTTCAATAAAGTCGACGTGCACAAGTTTGAGCATACTGTAAGTCATCTGCATATGAGGAAAAGCGAGAAATATGGAGCTGAGCTTTTTCTCTCATTACGCCATGTGCAAAACATAAAATAGCTCTTAGCCCTTGGGACTGATGAAAAGTATTTAATTGGACAGTTTTAATCCATACAAAGGCACGGATCAGTGTAAAGAACACTTTCTAATTGAGCTTAGGTCAAATGTTAGAACAGCTCTAAAGTTTTTCCGAGATACCGTCATTTGTTTCGAGAATTTCAACAAGTAAAAGATGTTCCAGTTGTCACCAGATTTTGGCCTCCGATAAGCAAACTTATACCTTGAATGCCTTTTCGTAAGGCAATTCATATAACATTCGACGTCTCTAACAGAGGCCTTGATTGTAGGCTCCACCATAAAAGGTTATGAGCCTTCATAACAATATTTTATAACTAAAAAAATCTATTGATTTACTCAAGGTTTTATCAATTGATGCAGAGCTGAAAATTACTGGGGGCCATTTTTTGAAAGCTGCAGACAATTTAGTTTGATACGAATCACTGTATACTGTAATTCATTATGCGATTACAAAGAAACTATCATGACTAACCTCATGTAAACTCGCCAAATAGCGATACGCTTTTCGACATGCCTCGTCTTTTTTCGCATCCTGCAAAAAAAATACGAAAAAAACTTTGTGAAAAATCATTACTACTGTCATGGGGAGTATTTTTGCAGGCTCTTTTGTAGGGCGCCTATTTGAGGTGAAGAGCAGCTTCAAAGAAGGCTTATTTATGTTTTTTTTCTTCACTTTCACATCACGTGATAGTTCTCTTTAAACAGAACACAAAGTACTCACAAAAATTGGCTCGCCAAGCGAGCATGCATACAAGATGTATAACAAAGTCCACACGGCTAAAATCTACTGGAAGAACTTTCTTAACGTCTGCAACCCAGCTGATGTGCCCACGATGGCTACAAGCCTACGTCACAAATCCAGAAAGAGGATTCGGAATCACAACAAAGACAAATGTCGTTATTTTTTATCATTTCCGGTGACCAGCAAAATTATTGTATATTGTTTATACTATAGAAATTTATATTTATTTACTTCTATTTTATTTTACAAGCTTTGTCATAAAACAGGTTCAACCCACATAGCTAACTCCTCCTTCATGAGTTACTTTAAAAATAAATAACTACATATAACATAAATTAGTTTAAATAAGCAAAGTGGACGTATTGCTTCCAAGGCTCTGAATCAAGTAAATGCATTTCTGACAAATTTAACCATGTAAATCAAAAACAAATTAGAGAATTAGCTTCAAAATATGTATATGAAATTCACTATAGGTCGTGTTAACGAATTCTGAAAAAAACCTTGATGATATGTATCTCTTATTTTCGGTTGTAGCAATGCGTTTACAGTACATTTTGCCTTAGCATGAGCATATATGTATGTTAAATGTTACTACCAAAGAAATTTCGCTCATTATATTTGTTTCAGAAACAGTTTATGAAGCTGCGTGATCAAATAAGAAAGTATGTGGCAAAAGCAATGAAGCGCAAAGTACTTAGAGCACATGCATCTATAAACATATCAGCATGTGTGAGGAACTCCGAAGGACAATCTGTTGGGCATTAATTGTAAACTGATCTCCTTGCTGAAATAATAAATAAGCCAAGAAGATATATTCAGTACTATACTATGAGATCATACATTGACAAAAGCAGTGAGGTCCAAAGCAAGTGCTGAAACATTCATTTGCTCAGGCAAGCAACCTGATGATTTAGAGATGCTGATCAGGGCGCTGCTCGCTTGTAAAATGTAAGGTAGCGTGAACCCGTGCACCTGCGGCATGCAAATGCATTAGCTTTGCATGAAATGAGGCTCTGTAGAGAGATGCTACTGCATTTATTGACTTGTGGAGGTCATTGAGAGGGGTGCTAGTTGTGAAATAACGGTAAAACAACGAGAATAAAAAACACTATCAAAAAATGTATGAACGACGCTGACCCTAAAAATAAGTTCATCTGTAACTTTAAATGTACGACTAAGCTTCCCAGCAAGCAGATTAATGTCCTTCTGAACATTTCGAGTGTCAACCAAAATCTATAAAGCAATGAAAATACACAAGCATTTCTCGTGAAAGCTAACAACTGTGAGATTTTTTCCACGCTACCGTCCGATGAGCACATAACTTTAGCCCAGTTTACACAGGTGACTTTGGCTGCGGTGGTTTTTACACTGACAGATGTGAATAGATTTGCCAACAACGAAATATTATACGTGTGTGCCTCAGTTACCCATCGCCTGTGTAAACGGGCCTTTACTGTACTGTATACTGTACAACAGTGGAGTCTATTGTAGTATTGTAGCATACTATACTGTAGTGTAGTGTACTGTAATATACTGTACATAATACACTATACTGTAGTGTAATGTACTATGTTGTACTACACTACCTATATCTCTCATTCCTAGCAATTTGGATGTTACTCTGCCTATTCGATAATAATTAAATCCTGTATCCAAGTAGTCGAGAAATCCTCAATAGCTAGAAACTAACTGTCACATGCATTAGTTAAGAGTATCACCAAAATTTGGTAAAGTAATTCAGTACATACAACATACCTTATCAATATCATTTTTCTGTTTCTTAATATTGGCAACAATTTCCAAGATTCTCTTTGTGTAAGCAGATCTATTCACATCTTTCACCATATTCTGGTATTCAGTCACCTTCCAAAACAGATTAATATAATAATAGAATAACTTTCTACAGACTTTGAGCGTCTGAGGTACTCTAAAGGCTTCATTAATTCTACTGTCGCGCTTTTCATAGGCACTTGCACGTATCTAAAACTGCAAATTGTAATAAAAATTGGTTCATGAACAACCACAAAATGGAAAGTTCAAAATTAAGAGTTTTACATGAATATATGTCTATCTGTGATAAGTGTTTCTAAAAAATACAAAGTGTAAGAAAACGTGCAAGAAAAACGTAACAAAGGAGTGTAACATGCAAATTACATTCTTTTATCCCGTGCTGTGACAATGGACCTTTAATCTTTACACTAAATTTCAAAAAATTTTGAACGAGGAAAATCTTTTACTACACTCTGAAAGAGCATTCTGAATTAAGTAAAACTCCAAGTTTGGTATAAAAATGTTGTAAAATAAGTAAAATATATAGCCGTGCAGAGTTGGCAAATTTTGTATATTTTTCTATTATGCACGAGAAAAAGGTATTAATTTCTCGCACGTAGTAGAAAAATATACAAATTTTGCCAACTATGCACGGCTATATTTCGCTTATTTTACAACATTTTGCAACCAAACTTGGCACTGGCAGTTTTACTAAATTCAGGATGTTCATACAGGCTGTCGTAAAAGATTCTTCTAATTCAAAATTTTTTAAAATTTAGTCTGCATGAAAGGTTAAAGGTCCATTGAACAGAACGTTCTATACGATTGACCAGACGAGGTCAGAAGTTCGAAAACTTCAAGTTTACTAATTATATAGCAAAATATAGAAAATACATACAATGGCTTTCACTGTTTTATAATGCAGGCGCAAGATCCGTAACCATTGCAGGTCGGAAAACAAAACAATAAACAATGGGCCAAGTTTTGCAGGGCTACGTTGGCCTGTTTTTATTTTTGCTGCCGTTTCCGTTTTTACTCTAATTTTGGCGTTCATGCAGTGCCTGGTATATACGCGTATCAATTCCCCTTTCAATGAAGTTCTTGCAGGAATGAGAAATTCCTCAGCCACAATTCTTCTCAGTCCAATATAATATCGAATTCGTACTTACCAAATCTTTCAAAAGTTCATCTCTGCTGCGAACTTCCTCAACCGTCTCCTTCATTTTCTCGCGGAGAGTTCGAATTTCTTCAATTTTCTTCTGAGCTTCACTCTAAAATTATAGTGAAAATAAACGTTCAGTATCACATACGTTATGAGAACTAAACTTCGCAAGACTTGCTGTCACTATTTATCGTGTGAATAGAAAAGTTCGCTAGATTTGCACTCGTAAAATTCTGAATAGAAAGAGCGAAATGAAGGAAAACCAAAAGCCAGTAACGTTTCTCACTTGTACACAACATTCGTTATGACTTCTATAGAAAATGAAATGCTGTTTAAATACTTTCATGAAATTTAAAGCCCTTTCTCCATTTTTGCCTATTGAAATTGCAAAATTAAGGTCACGAAAATTATCACCTCAAACAGTTCGCAAAATTAAGTACAAGCTGTAACGATAGCAGTACAGTACAGACCGCGCTACTCGAGAAGAAGCAACCAAACATAATTTATGATTTTATTTAGAAAACAATGATGCAAAAATACAAAAAATATCAACATCTTAAACATCAAAGCTTACTAATCTGGTGCTGTTCAACGCTTTCATTTCACGGTACTGCTCAATCAACGGTTTACGATGTTCCTCCCATTGTTTGCCAAGAGTCACTAATCTTGCACAACTATTCTCAACTACTGCCTGCAAAATAGAAAACATACCCACGACAATAAAAAAAGGCTGGCGGTAAAACAACTGATTTGCAACTTTTGCCAGTATAGTATTTTTCCATTAGACGATATCTGTTAAAGACTAAATTTTGATCTACACATAAGAACGAAATCCATCATCACGGCTAAAGGAAGGTCATAAAATCAGTAAACTTGCAAAGTTTGGAAGCGAAAAGCCATAAAATGCAAATATTATCGCCCTATACGAAGTTCGTAAATATGTATATTCGGTATTACGCACGGCAAAACAATCCCTTTCACCACAACATGATTACACTAGAACCCCAATAGCATTCGTTGCAAGAAGACAAATAGATTCAGTATTTACAGATCGTAGGTAATATAGGCATTTTACAACAACTAGAACATTCTTTAAATGCAATTTCATCACAGTATCCGTAAAAGGACTTAACTTTGTGCGAACCACTCGGTCTCAGTTGCGTTATATTTTAGTTGAAATAGTAAAAAAACCTGACAAGGCACAATATTTAAATACACAGTATAACACTTGCAGTTGTTTTGATTTCTTTGTGATATAAGTCTAAAAAGGAATTTCATATATATTTGAAAGTACCAACCTCTAATTTGGCTATATTGTTCGCGGCATCTGGTAGTAAGTCAGCTGTCCTCTTCTTCACTTTAAAAGCGTCTTCTTCTTCCTTATTTTTCCTTTGCAGCAATTCCGTTTGTTCTTGCGCCTAAAGAGTGATCCAAGTCGATTCAGAAAAGTGTGTCTATTTCATTCCAAGCAATTCCAGTCTTTACAAAGTAGAAGCAAAACATTACCACTGTACTTATTAGCAGGCCGACTCGACATACACAAATGCATTTTACGGAAGTGATTTCGCTTTTGCTGTTATTCTTGCGATATCACTGACCCGAGAATTTCAAAGAGAATCGCTCAAAGTTTTTCCATCTAATAAATTAATAGTCAACCTATAAATGCATGCGCATCTGGCTTAATACACTGACCTAATGCATCAATGTTAAGGAGCAAATAAATAGCAAGTGTTATCAAACTGTCGTATAAATATCTAGACATTCACAACTATATTTTAATGAATGTCAACGATAACCTTTCCATGGACAAGTTTCTATACACGAACTCAGTTGAGAAGCGAAATCGTTAGGAGCTAGGTAGCAGTGCCAACTAAATCATAAATGGCGAAGCTATGGGAGTTCTCAGTGTCCAGGAAGTTTTTCTTTGATGAGTATAGTCGTCTGTGGTACAACAAATACATGTATAATAACACCACCCAGTAACGAAGCAAGAAGCAATCCGACACGAACGGATAGCCAACAATGGCGTGTTCCAAAAGTGTTGGTAAGAATTCAAACTACAAACAGTTGCGCTGTACCTGTTGAATGGCTGCAGTAAATTTTCGCATGTCAATTTCCAGTCCTTCGAGGCTAGATGTCAGCTCCGACAAACGGTTTTGCATGGCGTCTACTTCCTCCTTCCTTCGGGCTTGAATTTCCTGGAATTGAGAACAGTTCCTTGGTAAATTTTGATTTAGCAAAATGCCCATGATTAGAAGATCATTTTCCAGTACAGTTTACGAGCACCGCTCTGGTCCAACAGTGAGAAATAGCTAGTATATGATGGCTGAAATGAAGGTTTTCAAGACAGCGATCGTCTTTCAAGTTGACCAACAACCAGTGAAGCAATCCGAAACCTACAGTAATCCATACACAACTCCAAATTTCACATCAAATCCAACCCCTACCCCAGTGTAAAGTTTGAAACTTGAAAATAGAGGCTTTCAGATTTACGTTTACGGCAAACCGCTAACCTCAAACGGCACACTTCAAGATGCATTTGACGGCAGGTTTTATAGCGATAAGTGTTCTTAAGTAGGTAATTCATGCAGTAATTTGATGCACCAAGTTTTTTTATCTTCCAAAACCTGCAAAAAGCAGTTTTCTTGGAAATACGACTTGAAGTTTGCCGGTTAGCGGTCTGCTGTGAACGCGATGCTAAACGTCTCTAATATCTTGCCACCTACCTCTCGTCCACGCAATTTAATCATAACTAATATTGAAATGAGAATTGTTTTACTTAAAGCATTATGCATAATTCCAGATCATAAGAAACTAAATGATCGATTGTTAATTTCACTACAATACTTACTTCAAGCGTAGCCACTGGTAAACTGTAGACCGTGTTGAAACTCTGGGGCCGATCGTTCGAAAAGTGGATAGCGCTGTTCACTGGATATAGATTTTTTTTAGCCTTCGTAAAATTTTCCATTGATCGTTATAACATAAAATTACGACTGTTATCAATAGACTAAAGTCTCTAATATGTAAATCGTTGACCAAAATGGAAGTATTTACATTTTTGCCCAATCTTATGAACATTGGAACATTCGCTATCCAATGGATAGCGCTATCCAACTTTTGAACTTTGTGAACAAGATCTTGATTCATATTCACCTCTTCCGTGTCGATTTTTGGCGCAGTATTCTCAGCCATGGCCGCTACCGCTGCTAACTCCTTCTCTTCATCCTATAACAAAGCCGAAACGAAATGCAAAACGTAAATACAATAAAAGTACTGTTTTCAACTATGCGATGTCAAATCTAGGATTGTGCAAAATATGCATCACCATGGTTGCAACCAATGTACAGAAATGTGTACATAGAGACGTTTGAAACCAGGTCCCAATTGGCCACATTTGAAAAACCAGTCAAACAAAATACGGATAATAACGTGCGAGAGTTTCATATGCGGCAATACTGCAGTGCACTTAATCCTTGGATGAACCGACCATCAATTCGGTAAGCCAACGTGCGGCATGGTTCGAGTGATACATATACTATGCCAGTGAACTAGTTTTCAAATAGTTCGAAAACAATATTTATATTAGTTTAACGATACACCACGTATGTTTACTATTGCAAAGTGTTCGGTCCGTTGACCCAGTGTAACTGAGGAAGGACCGGGAAAACAGACCGAAAGCTTTGCAGTAATAAACATAAGAGGTGCATCCTCAAAATAATATTCATATTGCTGTTATCGCCATGCAAAGATTCTTGTAGTTACAAGAATCTTTTTTCAAAAACAATGCAGTTTTAAAGATCTTTACACAAAGTTTTGCCATTGGACGGTCTTGCATTGTGCATGAAACGCAATGTGTTCAGTGACTGCAAGAGCGCTAGACAGAACAAAAATATAGAACAAAACTATGTGCAAGCTAAACGCATAACTCATTCAATGGACGACTATGATATAACAAATCCTGGACAATTCCCATCGTGCAACCAGGTAACATGTATCAGCATGCCTAAATTGCAACTGTCTGAGTGTAAACGAGGCTTACTTGAGTGAACTGGAGCTTTTCAGAACGCGTAAACCTGGAGCCCACATCCTCTTGACTAGCACTATTGTTTCGCTCTATATAAGATACCAAAAAATGGAGCTCGTTGATCATTTTTAGACAGAAAATAGTGATCAGTTCTTTCTGAGTGCACACGGTGCCGTGCCAATCAGAGCGTTTGTTTACATTTTTGCTTTAGACCAATCAGAATGCGTAAAACGCAAAAATGTAAACAAACTGTAAATAGAAGGAGCGAGAAAATAGTGCCTTGTTTAAA